>CM017571.1:38665587-38726394 GCA_007844125.1 Sinonovacula constricta | reverse complement strand
TTAATTCTGAACACTTTGAATTTTCGAAGCCTGTGTGCAAGCACGTTGCATTTGCTAGAGTTATGCAAAAGGCTGCCGAAATTACAGGTATACCTGAGCAAATGCAAGTAGACTTTGTTTTGACCGAAATTCTAAGTTTGATTGAGCGAGAACCATAGGTGCTAGCCGTGCAAGAGGGGTCTGGGGGACATGATCCCCACAGAAAATAAAATTTAGCATCCAAGTAGAACCATTTTTTGCTTTTTAAAAACTGCTTAAACCTTTTCCATGAGTCCAAGTTGTTGGTATTTTCGGCCAAAAATGTCATCTATAATCTAACTTATATGTCATGAGGGGAGAGGCCAAATTAAGATAGACCGTAATTACGAGAAGTGCTTAGGGACCTGAAGGCATGCTGGAGACATCTAGATCCCAAATTGTGCCATTTCTGCAATTCAGAATCTTTACAGACCTTCATAGAAAGTATGTCTTTGCGCAAATTGTTTGTACGTGTTTTAATATATATTAAGTGTAAATACATGCTTACAGTTCTTATCTGTAGCACACTGAACACATGTTATAAAAAATACCTCCATGGAAGGGTCTGTTTTGTAAACTTTATTGCATCGGCATTTTGCTTAAAACCATATCCTGAAAACCGCTCTGCTATCAGGATCTGACGACGAGTCAATAAAACCTTCCCAACCAATCAGATTGTCGCCTACAAAAGTAAATGATAATCCGAAGCGTTCCGAACGTATCATTTAATGGTAGCGACCACCTTTAAAGAAATGTAAACATGGGCACTCCGCGCAAGACTTTATCACTGAAGACCTTCTTGTCCATAATGCAATCAAGATATGCTTCTGAAGTGGTTTTAACGATCGAAATCCTAATGTTGTCAAACACTCTTCTACTGTATCATTTATAGTTTTTTTTATAATTTTCATAATCCACTTGTTAAACGGTTCCGAATAATGGCGATCGACTAATTACGAGAATACTAAAAGTGGTCAATTCCCATTAATGTTGTCGTGGTCTTTCTTGGTTAAATTTGCTTTTTTTCGAAATTGGGAGTAACATTTCAAGCAACATGTGTTAGAAAAGAATTTACCTGATTCTCTTTCAGGCAACGGTTCAGGTCTTTGTCATGACAGTCGCTATCTCTGTGCTCACATACTATGGCGTGATAAAATTCATCGTGAACACAGTGGGGAAGGTGCTGTCTTTCTGTCTGCAAACCTCGCCGGTCGAAGGCATCAACGCCGTCGGCAACATCTTTCTGCATGTGGTCAGTGTTGAGTAATAGTAACTGAATTGTTGGTTATTGAGGATTTTGCGCACACCCGCACCTAGTTGTGTGTGTTCGCGTGTATTGTGCATGTGTGTGAGGTAAGCAGTCGCCCGTTTGATTTTGAGCCATTGCGCGCGCGTGTGTGATTAAAGACTTTTTCTATGTGTGCATGTTGCTGCAAACATTTGTGCGTTGTTGTGGGCGTTTGAACGTAGGCGTGTTGTTTTAAGCATCCGCATGTGACTGTGTGTGCATTTACTTGCGATTGAAAACGTACGCGCACTTTGTGTGTACGTGAACTTGTGATTGCATGAGATTGCTTGCATGGTTACAATCATTTGCCTGTAAAAATGTGTATTTTTGGTTGTCCTCTTTTACACTAGTGTATATCTTTAGTTGCTAACGGTCGCCTGTATGTGTCGTTTGCGTGTGTACGTGTACAGATGCGGTGGTTATGATTCGCGCGCCCGCAAGTGTGTGGTTGGTTGCACGCACTTGCGTGCGCGCATATGTGTTATTGTAACGTTCTCAGGTGTGTGCGTCCTTGTGGTTTGAAACGTTTGTGTGTGTGTTGTTGCTAACATTCAGGTGTGTGTATGTGTGTGTGTTAATGTTTAGATATAGGTTAACAGAATTTGCAAGTTTGTGCTATTGATTATGATGAAACACCCGAACTATTTCCGTCTTTCAGCCAGAGTCCGTTCTGTTGGTGCAGGAATACCTATCAAGTATGACGCCATCACAACTGTTTGTGACGTATTCGGGAAGCCTAGCAACGGTGGGCGGGGTAGCTCTTATCATTTTCATGACGTCAGGGGTAAGTTCATTTTTAACATCTCGGCAGTTTTAGTACGCGCTGTTTAATGAAACAATAACCGAGGTATTCCAAATGAAATAAATGTCACTTTAAACTACATGTATGTCGCTGATTGACAATCGTCTAAAAATATAAGCATTTTGCTCTGTGAAACACATCGTTCACGAAGAACATATATACTTATATAGCCGGAAATCTGCATTTAAACTAGCAAGAGTGTACCTTCTGTAAATTATGTTTTCCTTAATTTACTTTTGATAAACGTAATGTAAACATTTCGTTCCTATTTTCTATTTGTATAACGCGATGTCATAGTTCAGGAGTGTCGTTTCAGAACTACTGATTAACTAACAATATATGAAAAGTTCCTTTTTTACTTTTTTAGAGCTCTAATCTCGCACTTCCTGATGAGTTTCTCAAATGCAAGCAATAAAAAGAAAACTGATCTATATGAATACAAAAATGTCCATGCGATGATGTTTTCTTTTTTAAGTTATGACGAAAGTAGTGACCCATTGAAAAATAATGTCCACTTGTTAAGAAAAGAAAGGGGTATTATTTCGATTAGAAAAACTAAAAAAAAGGTTGATTATAAGTAAAATTAACTTTTTGAATCATGGACAAACACGACCAGTGAAGAATAAATGGTTGTAGCATCCTGTTCATCTGAAGTTTGAACTGAGACGCCAAAGTCCAATGTCCATCAAAGGAAATACACGTAACAATCCTTATAGGATGAATTAAAGGACAAGAAAGATAACATGTACGTTTATTAGTTTTGCATTATCTTCTTTTTGTTGCAATATTTCCTATGTCTCTATACATTGAACCTTCAAAATTGACATAGCAAGAATGTCTGGAAAGAACCAAAAACGCCCAACAGGGACTAAACCCCATCGTAATAGACTGTTTACCTTCCCGATGTTGTCGGCAGATCCCAGCGGCCCCATTGGTTGCTGCCTCCGCCATGTCGGCCCCGGCAGCCCTGGCGGCCTCAAAGCTCGTGTTCCCGTCAGTCACCACCGAATTACTACCATCGGAACCGGACGAGAAGGACAATCAGAAGTCAATTATAAGGTAAGGGCGGATTTCATATTGTTAAAGTAAAATAAGTTCAAAGGTCAAACACTTAACGGGGAAACTTACATGGGATTTATTTATCACGTACTTTATTTCATTTCGACGTAGAAAAACAACGAGACATTACGAGGCATTAGTTATAAAACCGATTTATTGCGCACAGTTTCTAAGCTGTTCATAAATTGGTCTTAACGATTTTTTATTAATACGACTGCAATAACGTAACATAATTTCATAATAATGAATAGGTAAATAAGAAAAGGTCCTATCAAAATTTCCACAGATATTTAAATTTTATCTACCTGTAGACAAAGGCAAACAAGGTAAATGTAAATGTGCAAAAAACACAGAGACGAGACATAACAAACATAAAGAAAAAGCATCAGTTACCGCCTTGGAAGGGTCAATCGGCAAAAGGGCCGACTGGGGTGCTTAAACCTGGTTTGCGGAGCGCTCCAACCTCGCACGTCCTGAAGGTTTTTCTATTAAACAAACAGTTTAAATAACAATATCCCGTCAAAGTGAAACAACTAACAGTAAGTAGCTGCATCGGGAGTTAAAACAGATACAATGAACGTAACTATATACATACACAATATCTAGTAATAAAATTAATTATCAACATATTTACAGTATGTACAGTAAATAAAAGCCTCGGCAACGTAAAAATTCCAAACGAGAGATTAGTTTTAATTTTAGCAGATATAAAGGGTTTACACTGTTTCTTCTAACCAAATCATTAGTAGGGTGCTCGTCAAACCCTCACCGACGCCAACTTGACCATAAATGTATCGGTGAGATGAAATGTTTGCGTCGTGCCATTTTAGAAACAAATACTACACACCAGCTGCAACGATTTTCGGCAAATGAAAGGCTTCATTTAAACATTTATTATTGTCGTTACTAAATCTTGTCAAGTTTACTTATTCAAAACGGTACACACCTGCATCATAGCTCTTTCTTTGTTAAAATATCTACAATGCTGGGCATTTTTAACAAATTTTTAGAGGAAAATATGCTCTTTGCTTACGTCGAATATTTTATCATAAAATAAAATAAAGATCGCTGAAATTATTACCATTACAAATAAGAAAAAAGGTAGCACGAATTGACACTGCACAAAGCGAGCATTTTGTAAGGTTGTTTACATGGGACTTGCAATGATTTTGATTGTACCCGGACTTAAAGGTTCATATGTCTCCTCTCACAACCGTTGTTGATCGTGTTTTACATTAGTATAGCAACTGATACTTCCTGCTCACAAAAATAACTTTAAATCTTGCTATTTATCTAGAGGCATGAACAGCTGTGTCATTCTCCTTTCAATTGGCAATGCGCTGGAGCGCGACGCCTATATATGGAATGCTCACTGACATTTGCACATTGGGAAAGTCTATTTTGTTGGCTTACATAAGCTTGATAAAATACGTGTCCTAATTGGGTAAACGGCGTTCTTTTTATTATTTATTTTTATAGTTTTTTATTGTGTGATGTATCCATAAAACAAACATGGCAGAAAACAAAAGATTTTGGTAATTTCTTTTTAGTTTATCATTAAAATGTTTAAACTTTGATCGAGATTGTACATGAATTCTCGGTACGCCCTTACATATTCATACTTACAAAGGTAGCTAGGAATGCTTTACGCTACGTCCTGCGATATTTGGACTACATATTAACAAAGTAAGATTATCTGATAGCAGCGAAACAGTCCATGGCCAAAAGAAGCTTGTAATATGCTTGAAGTGTTCTTGGGATAGGTTTATGAAATTGGGATCGGAGGGTTCAAAGTTCAAACCCTAGACCCGTAAAGTTTTCAGTTATAATTCGATTTGGATGATCTTTGGAAAATGTTCAACGCACGATGAACGAATTCATAACATGCTTGAAGTATTCTTGGTCAAAAGGTTAAAGTTATGGACTCGGGGTCGGAGCTTTCTGGGTTCAAACCCAAGACAGGACATGAGATTTTAGTCCTGGCCAATTCTTTTTTTTTTCAAGAAAAATGTGCAAAATCAGTATCTGTTCAGACTAATGTTCAGACTTATTATTACTTTCGCGAAAACTTCCTTACCCCCAGATGTACTAAATGGCAATATCCGTCTTGGATAGATCCCGGGCCGCGGCATACCAAAGTCGTTAAAAATGGTAGTGGTATAGCTCCCTCGCTAAGGCTCAAGCAAAAAATAAGGGTAGTTCCACGACTGGTTGGCCCGGTGTCAGAATATTGTGACTGGGTGTGGTATCATGCCAGGTGTTCACGGCATGCTATACACAGTGAAGGCAGCACTATATGCTATAAGTGGACAGCGTCTACAGATAACTGAAATATTGTTGGTGGGACGATAAACCCAATAAACTAACAAACAAATCCGTCTTGGATAATATTGATAACTTGCTTTTCATAATAAATCTTTTGTTATTTTATAGTATTTCGGTCTTATACTAAATCGCATACTTCCTTTCACTTTGACTTGTGTCAAGTTATATTCATAACGTCAGTTACCCACATAAGCACATTATTAAGATATAACTTTGCTTTGTAACAATATTATTTCTATCGGGATCAATGTTATGCCAGGTCCTTCTGTTTAATGTTTTTCTCAATATTAATCTTCATAAGATCACTTTAAAATGCGTCAAGTCGTTTAATTTTTTATACATTCAACTTTGTACTTTGTGTACATAACTCAGATACAAAAATGTTTCCATGTAAAGCAACTTTGATAATAAAACAATAAAATACTGAGAAGAAACATACTATGTTCCTGCAAAATACTAGCTGAATAGTAATGATTTTTGTAATGTAATGCTGCTGCACATGGTCATTTTCTGCAAGTTCACTTTAGTTTTGTAGTCAATTTTAATAATTTTGCCATTTCTTCTACATATGTAACATCTTGAAAAATCTATTAAATGGTATCGGGTTTTCTTTTTATCTTATTCTTTTTGTTTTGTTTTAACCATTCTACGGTCTCTGTCTTATACATTATACCATTATACATACTTTTCTGGTTATTTATAATTACTGAAAACTATCAAATAAAAACCATAGCTTTTCACATGTCCTCTTGCTTGCCTGGTCCAGTATTGTTTAATCTGTAATCAATGACTTTTTTGTACATTAAATATATGTTTATATATTGTCTTGCCCCTGGTCCCAATGTGTGACCATCTTGTAGTTAACCTGGCTCTGCGTTTGTTGTTGTTGCTGCTGTTGCTGATGGTGGTTTTGACGATGGCTGAATGCTTGGCTGGTAGATGAACCGTGGATGGTCGCATCTTATCCACCCCGACTCGCTCGGACTACGTGAATTTCTTTTGTAGTCGGAATAACTTGTTTGTGACTGGTTAACTCCACAATATCGTCTTTTGTCAAATTTATGGATATTGAAGACCTTAGATCTATCGAGGGTTAAGTTTCTTTTCGAGTTTAAGTGACTGGTCAAGTATGGCTTACCATTCAAACGGGTGTAATTAGTGCCATTGATGTTAAATGTGCTCGTGTAGAGGAGCCTCCTGTTGCCGAATCAACAAAAAGCGACATAAGTGTCTGTTAGAAATGCTTTTAAATAACATTCAGAGGTTAACAGTACTTAAAAATAACACTTTCCTCACTTCGGTGCTGCTTTATCCAGTTTGAGCTAAGAGATTCCTGCGTTTTATTTCCTTTCAAAGATTTTTTTTATATTTACATATTTAGAGAAAAGTAAATGCTGAATTCAAACACGGAAAAAAGGCCTCGTTGTTTTATGTTAACCGTTACCCTTACTTTTAGGTCTCAGACATCTTCTGTGTATTTTTAAAGCACTTTTCCGTGCTAACTAAGTCTTCAATTATACAAAATTATAACATTCAATTTTTTCTAAAAACATTATTTTTAATGTGTTTCAACAATAAAAATGATAAATACCATATAAACTGCACAGAAAATATAAATTTGATTTCCAATACGGTATGACAGTTTGATAACTGAATTACTGTGCATATAAAATGTTCTTCTCTATTTGGACACATTTCTTGAAAACTGTTTTCTGATGCTTTTTGGTTTGTTATATTTTGTATTTCCATGTATCAAAATAAAAATATGGTATTTCCGTTTGTTTGCTGTTTTTTTTCATGTTTTCTGTGTGTGTGTGTTGGGGGGGGGGGGGGGGGGGGTCAATGGGTACAACTGGAGCATATGCTCGTAAAGAACTTGGCAAATTCTATCAATTAATAGCTTTTTATAGTAATCTAGCGCGCGTCCTCGTGCACATTTCAATGAATAGAGAAAAGAATGAGCAAATGAAACTAACAATTTTGAGATAATAGTGAACACAGTAATCATGCCATTTTTCCTCTGTTTTGGCCTGGATCTGGGACACTAAATTGAAGCACACTTACTGTTCTGACTATAGTTGAACTCCATGATTTCGAATATTATTTACAGATGTGACAATTAAGGCGAAAACCTTTACTTTATTGATATCCGAAATTTCAAATTGAAAAAAAACTCACTAAGAAGTTGGAAAGATTTAGCTGATTAATGACATTTCTATACTGTATAAGATTTCAAATAGACTATGCAATGCATAAAATTAGTTAACTTTAGTTTACATTGTGTTAATTTTGTTACAATACTGTTTTAGATCGGCGATGATTTGCTCACCATCAGTAAATACTTTTTAATATAATTTTATAATAATCTAACAAAACGTAGACACATTTTATGTGGTGTTAAAATGTTTGTATAATGTACATACATGTAAATGGTTGATGTTTTATACTTAATAATTGGACTGTGCCTTTGATTTTTCTCCTTATCAAGTTAAATAATTGAAAAGCTAAATATTATTTTTTTTATTTTGTTCAAACCTTTCTCTTTGTACAAGTAAATTATAAAGCTCATGGTTTTATAATATAGTATTTGTCATTTATCTGATCATCCACGAGGCAAAGAGCATATTTTTTTCTGAAACTTATATATACAAAGCAATATAAATTTGTTTAGCAGACATATTTGTTCGCATCTATCCAACCCCTATCCCAGGCAAAACAACCATGTTCAATGGTGCGAAATCGATTCGTTTATTAGTAAAGTTCTGTTATAAAGCCGAAGGTGAAAACATTTGACGATTGTGGGGCTGGTTTTGTGCATTTTGTAATGCGGGGTAGTCGCGTTAGCGGAAAACATGGTATCCCAGGAATACGAAGTGAGCCTTTGTTATCAGTTCTGGTCATCTTTGTAAGCAGAAAGTGGCAATTGCTACACTACTTATCACAAAGCAATAAAATGGGTTTAACGCACCATTTAAGCACAAAAATGTTGCCAATTTGCAGATTTTGTTTTGTTTATCTTCACAGACACCCAAAGTCTCTGCCGGACGCCATATTTCTGGGGATAAACCAAAGCGTAAAGATTGTCGTGAACATCATCTCCTACATCATGACGTTCTACATGATTATTGAGTTTATCAACAGGACTCTCAGCTGGTTTGGCTCTCAAGTCGGTCATGCTGACATATCTGTAGGGGTAAGAACATGTATCAGTGACTGCGTCACGATGATGTCATTCATAAACTGACGGTATTCATTATCATAATTAAAATCACCACAGTCATCATCACCAGCAAAAGCAGCAGTAGAAGCATCACCAGTGGCGGTAACATTCAACATCACACTCATCATCATCACCACCATCATCATAAGAGTAAGAAGAAGCAGCAACAGTATCACCATTAACATTGTTATCTCCATGATCATCATCGTGATTATCATCATTCCTCTACCCCATCCACTCCTTGCTTCATCACTCCCTCCTCCGCATCATACACTTTAGGGTATTTTATTACAACTTTGTATTACTATATGGAGATTTTTCACAGATTCTTCAAAAGATGTAAACGTACAAATATGACAGACAGTATGGAACAAATACATATTTATAAACAATACTATTGTAATTCAATATATTAATTGTACTAGAAATAATGAAAGTATGTATGCGAAATTCTGCAAGTATAAGTCTAGATCTTCAAATTGCATAAATGTATGAATGTAATTATTACATTATATATTCGTTGTATTGTCATGTGTCATTTGACATAAACCTTTGTTGTTTTGTAGAAATTCTGTTTACGGTGTTCCATCTTAAACCAGTGTCTTAACACACAAACATGTGGGAGAAGGAGCGTTATGAAACACTTTAGAGTTGTCATTACTATGAGTTTGTTATAAAATAATATTAAACTTATTTAGAATTTTTTATCCTTATTCAGTCAACGTTTGCGTACGTATTCTACCCTTTCTCATTTATGATGGGGGCGCGTCACGAGGACTGTCTGTTCATCGGGGAGCTGCTCGGGGTCCGAACCTTCAGCTTTGCCATAGTCGCTTACACCTACCTGGGACCAGTCGTTTTGGTATGGGTCGTTTTGCTTTAGAAATACATTGCGGCGACACAGTGATGATCATTTGAGAGACGTCCAAAAAATTAAAAGGAGGATTAACCCTTTACAAATGTCTAGGTAGAACCACCGACGCATCGAAGCTGCAAGACATTTCCACTAGCCCTTCGCTCCGAGAATGACTCGAACGTGAATAAATAATCCATGTACAAGAGGGATGACACAAGACACTGGGAATAGTAACAAAAATGTCCCCTTTTAAACGAAACATGAGGGATTATTGGCGCTGCTCTGGGGAGCGATACCTCTTGTGGAATGAATTTTTTGGAAACGATAAAGTAGTTGGCAAAAACAGGAAACCGCAGCTGTTCTGCGAGACCATTTTCAAAGAAAAGAATGTAAGCGAGTGTTTAGTTCCCAGGATAGTCATATTTTTGTTTAAAGTGCATGCTCTCTACGGCGCCTTTGAGGTCTCACATCCTTGCTCTTTCTTTTTGCCAGTGGCATGCAACGTGCATTTATAGGCTATAAGCGAAGTACCATTTCCTGCTTGCAATTGAAACTGATTAGTTTCTGAAAAAAGGGACAGTATTCTACCTACAATGTAAAACAAGGGTTTGTACTCTATCTTTTTTGTCTAAATCAGAGCTTCTTTTCAGAACGGAGCGAAGTTTAGAGAGTATGTATCCGAGAGTCCAAACAACACGTGGTCCTATAATGGGACTGACATCATACTGAACAAGACCAATGAAACATTAGCAGGTGGGATAATTGATGTAAGTTGACATTTTCTGATCCATGAAAGTTGGCACTTTCTTAAATATTATATGTTGTTTCTTGTTCGTATACAGTGATATACACGTGTGAACTTATCTTAGTTGATATTTCTATATTTATAATACGGGATTCTTTTACATATTTACATGTGTCTGATTGGGTCGCATTGTGTCTACTAGCGACATTTGCCTACAGCAAAATTCATTCCGAACGAATTGGCACTGGCACAAAATGTCTGTATGGATATTAGGCAACTTAAAAAAATAATGTAATAATGTAATGTATGTTTATGTCAAGACTTCTATTACTGGCTTTCGATTTATATGAAATAATAGCACCTGGAAAGCAAAGTAAACATGGTTTATGATGGGTTTGACTCAGACTTTCTGAAATACTTCATCCAGTCTTTCACTT
Organism: Sinonovacula constricta; assembly: GCA_007844125.1. Lineage (NCBI taxonomy): Eukaryota > Metazoa > Mollusca > Bivalvia > Cardiida > Solecurtidae > Sinonovacula > Sinonovacula constricta. The sequence continues at coordinate 38,715,644 of CM017571.1, read as the reverse complement.
TTAACTTATTTTAAAGACTGACTTTAAATCCAATATGCGGCACCAAACGTCGGACAGCTATTGTTGTGTAACATATTTCAAAGTTTAATAAAAAGTTCGATGTACATCAGGTAAGACGAGTTCTTCCCCTCCATTCTAAGCTGTTTACTGTTTTCTTTGTATCAACGTTATAAGAATGTATTACTGAACTTTGGGATATTAGAAAACAATTACATCTGAAGTAAATACAGCATGATAACATTGACTTTTATTTATTCCGATTGAAATGAAGACAGGAGCAGTTAGGAACAATTATAACCAGGTTCTGCCTCGGAAATGTGCAAGCGCAAATGTGATTTGAAATGCGAACATCATTTATTCCATTTATTAGACCATAACTACATGTAAAGAATAAGGAATATACAAAATTGTATTTTATAATTTTCTTATCATACAAAACTGGTTTGTCTTGTCTTATTCGTCTTTCTCACTTGGTACTGTTATATTTAAACATTACAGGCTCGATCAGAAATCATCGCCACGTACGCTCTGTGCGGATCAGCCTCGTTTCCCAACATGGGCTTCATTATCGGAGTATTTAGTGCAATCATACCTCATAGGAAAGGGGAGGTAACTCAACATATACTCCGCGCCATGATTGTGGGAACAGTAGCAAGTTATTTCACGGCGTGCTTCGCAGGTTAGTTTCGCATTATTTGAAAGTGATATTTCGAATATATGTTGCTTCTTTCGTAGCAAGGTATGAAGGTTGTTGATGATAAGCTAAGTACTTTGATAAATTAAAATAAAGTATGTGAATTGGCAATAACTGAATGCCTCCGAAGTGAGTATGATATGTAAGCTCCGTTTTTGTTCAATAGTATTCGGCATAACGCTATAAGACTTGTAGAAAACTATAATTACAAGAAATATCACGAACAGAGATCATATCCTTTAAGCAAGATGGTGGTTATGCTGGGGACTATACTATCTGCTAGCTGTCTGTAATTCTTGTTGTCTGGTGCATCATTTTTGATGTTGTTATTGCAAGCTGCAATGAAAACTTTGGCATACTCGATGCTTTTTAAACAGACCTCGATTACAGCTGCAAATCACGTGTCTGCCTGCTACATTACTGTGATCGTTTTATAATTGAAAGCCCCAATTGTTATATTCGGCATGCTTGTAATATCTGTTATAAACTTCTGCATAATTGTTCCCATAAAATGTCATTCTATAAGAGGTGCGAGATTGGCGCTAACAAGATTGCAACTTGAGATTTTTTCCGCCGTTTTAATTGGTACTAATCAGAATGGCAGTCAGCCTGTCTACTATTTCTTCTCGACGAACATTCCATTTAAGAGATTTGATAAAATTGCTTGTTCCCTGCGGATCAGATTGTAATTAACCTTTTAAAAAAACTGTTACGATACATGCCTTAAAATGAGACATACATTGAGAAAGTTTGAAACGCTATAAAAATTGATACAGCAAACAAAGACATGTTATTGTGTAGAAACACACGTTTAAAGGCACTGTTTTCTATACATTTTATATGTTTTAAGATTTAACCACCTTCTTGATTTTCTTTTTTCAGGTCTTCTCTACGATGAATGAAAGAATGGCAATAGTTTCCTTTTATTATTTGTAACCAGACAACTTTTGACAGTAATATATACATCAATATATTATTTTTGGAAAGAAGGCCTTGCAATTCTAGACTACATGTATATTGAAACAACGAAACAGTGTTTGAACATATACCCTGAAAATGGCGAAAATTATCATGTGTAAGGATGCTCCCACTTGATACGATCAATAGATACGTGTATATTTTAGGCCCACCTGGAATTATCAACAAAGGATTTAAAACTCGGCTTTCAATCCTAGGGTGTTTCCATTGGACAGTTGAATGAACATGTAAAAGGAACAGCGAAGACATGCTGAAAGAAATGATGATAATACTGCTTTGTAGGAGCTAAAATATATACTGCATAATTATCCAAGGACCATGTGTGTATTGTCTAACATTAAGCTTGTTATTTTCTTGATGTATAGTTTTTATGCACTTCCACTGACATTGTTGCCATTATCCGTTGTATTCGACACTTTGCAAAAAATATATGTGTAGCAGAAATGTATTTTTATATAGTTCAGCTCCAATTGTTTTAAACAATTAGCTCATTTAAATCGTATCTATTGCAAACTGTTAACCCGCCGACTTGTAACGCCTTAGCTCTTCACTGTGAAGATTTGACTCCAAGTGTCAAGTTAGGGAGGTCCTCCAGCTGACATGGCTTTGTTTCTACCCATGATTGGGTGCTTTCTTTGATAATAACCTGGAAAGGGACAATATGAACATAATTATGTCGGTGCAATGTAATTAAAACAAACAAATAAACAAACAGCCAACCATACGTCTTAAGCATCGCCCGAATTACCGTTCAGTAAGGTGCACAGTTGCCTGGTATGATACTTATTTGACATCGCTCATAACTATTTTTCGTAATACCAGATATATATCATAAAAACCTCAAAATCTCTTGTGAAAATATGACAAACTTACACACAACTCAAAATGTTAATTATCAGTTGGCGGATATATGATTTAAAAGACCAACAGAATCCACAAATGTTTGTTTTCATCTCTATAAACAAAATGTTTGCCGTGATAACATCTACAATATATTACGCTCCTTCCAGTTTTACAACCCATTATTTCAAATAATACAAATGTACAAAAAGTTGTACAAATGTTCATCATTTTCCATCTTTGAAGTTACTTTTAATGAGACTATCAATGATCCATAATGAGTTGGTATACTGATGAGATAAGTAAGCAATATTTGATAATTTTTCAGTACACCAATTGATATAGAAAGCGTTGTCGACAATATCTGTCTATCTACGATATTTTTCTAACAAACAGTCAAATCTATTCGTCAAAAATGGATATCTGAAAGTCTATGTACCAACAACGTACAACAACGTAAAACAACAAAATATAAACAAAAAACAGCAGCAAAATCAACGAAGAAATACAAAAAAACTGACTAAGTGGCACAATTGTGTACATAAATAAAATACACACCTATCTTTCCTTTTTAAATTGAGATTTTGTATCTTTATTCTTTGGTAAAAGGGCAAAACGTAATGAAAAACGAATGTTTCGCAGTGTACAATTGTTCTATATGCTGCTTTGTTACTGTATATTAAAATGCTATGTTTACAAAATGCTTCACTGTGTACAATTGTTCTATATGCTTGGTTATTGTATAATGTAATATTATGTTTACCTGACAGTTTATAAAACACATCTATACAATATACATACAAATCCTGCAATGTCTTTTCATCTTACGTCAAGTAACCCCTTTAACAGATTTGATTTTTTATATTAGGTGGCTTGTAATGAAAATAATTCCCTTTATACGTATTATTAACTTACATTAATTATCAACATTTATAGCAGGTGCCTTTACAAAGTTTTAAACCCTGACGTGGACAGCTGTCAATATTTACATATAAACAATCAAAAAAGCCAGTGAAACACTTTCAAAATCAATTCAATTTGGTTGAAAGTAAATTTACAGGGTAGAAGGAAAACGCTAACAAAATAGTAGACTTGACTTCTTTCTTTATGATCTTAAAATTAAATGACATCACTGGTGCTTTCATTCTTGATTTAGAATCTGGATATAGAACTGAACATTTATTAATTTATATACAAATTAAATTTCTATAATAAAGCAGGTAAATCCTATTGGAAATTTAATAACTATTTACTTAAGGAACAATCAAATGTAAAATAAATTAACAAAATGGTGAAAGAGATTAAACTGCAGTAAAAATAAATCACTGAAAGAGATAAAAATGACATTTAAAATGAATGAAAATGTAATAACGTGTTCTTTGAAACATGGAAATACTATTGCCTATAGTTCAAAACTTAAAAAACGATCGAGAAAAAGAGACATTGTTATTTGAAGAAATAGATGAGCTAGAAAAGATTTTTTATGGAAATCGCACAGCGTTAAATGACGAGAGAAAAGAATTAGGATATTAAGGAAACATTGGAAAGTGCTTAATTTAGGTCTAGAGCAAAGTGGATAAATAAAAGAGAGAAGGCAAGTAAATTATTTTTCAATTACTAAAACAAACACTTTATTTCGAAAAATGGCATAATAATAATAGTTATAGTAGTAATAATAGTAATAATAATAATAATAATAATAATAATAATAATAATAATAACTGTGCCACAATGATAATCCTTACAGTGGGAAAAAGATAATCACTGGAAGGTAAAATAACATTGGAAATCAGTACAGAAAGGTTTAAAAAATAAATATGGATAACAGCACATGCTTGTCATTGTTTCAGATATCCGGAGACAGCCTCCTCAGTGTCCTAAAAACTAAGATTGATAACATGTATATGGTAGGTATGAAATGTAATAAATATAAAACAATACATGAAAAAAGAACTATTACATTGACAAAAATGGGTTATATAAAATTATACTTATTCAGTCTTTGTGCAGAGGTGCTGGCTACCCGTATCAGAAAACCCCTAAAATTTCAGATATTAAAATATCACAATTTGCTGATGATAACCCTTTAATTATTGATAATTAACCTCTTCTGAACTTGTTTGAAACTTTAAAACTATATACTGACATCGCCGGCCTTAAAATTAATGTTGAAAAAAACACCAGCAAAGGAGCCTATAGAAATAGAAATAGAATGTACATTTTATTCCCTAACATTGTAACCTAAGCTGGGACACACAATTCACAATGTTGGTATACACTTTTCCAATGACCTAAACAAAATACTTACTAGAATTTAAACAAAAATATAAGTATAGAACAATTATTATCCTGTTATTATATTCATCCTACATATTATATTTATTTAAATTCCTTCGCAATGGGAAATCGGGTAAAATAAAAAGACACATCACTTACAAGGACAATAGAGATGGAGACTTAAGAAGAATGATCAAACTAGATTACTCCATAGTTGTATAACCTGGATTAGAAAACTGACTGCAGGGCAAAACATAGCCCATATAGTTAACTCCCTTAAAAGATATGTAATTAGCCCATTTCAGATTTGGAAGTACATTAGTCCCAATTAAGAAATATGAAGCAAACTAAAATATATTGTACAATAACAACATAAAGATCGGAGGACAGATAATATATCAAAAGAAGTGTTTTTTTAAGCAAATGCCTTTCTTGTTAGAAATGACCTTATTAAAGATGCTTGCGACTTTCTTTCCTTTAAAGATATACTAGAAATTAATGGCAATGTCACAGATTTTCTAGAATATAGAAGCTTCTCACAAAAAATAATTTAAACAATTAATTAATATTTAAATTAAAAGAAATCAACAGTAAAATGACAAAAAAGATCTGAGAAATCATACAAGTCGTATTAAAACTTTAAGACACATTTCATGTGCTCCAAAGATTCTCACCTACAGTGGTTCTAGTCAAGAGGTAAATAGGAAAAGGCTTTTCAAACTTTGCACAAACAGTAAAATCTAAATTAACTTTAGACAAAATGCAAACAGGGTAAATGTAAATGTGACAAAAACACAGATACAAGACATAACACAGAGACAAGACATAACACACATAAAGAAAAACAAGCAGTTACCTCATAAGAACGGTATGTCGGCAAAAAGGCCGATTGGGTCCTATTTTATTTTAGTGACCTTGCTACCTTTATTGTCGCTAGCAGTCTCCTTTAGATCCGATGACAAAGAATAACAGAACCAACTGGATAGACAGGTTAACCGAGTCTGCTGTAATATCAGAAAGGAAACAATTTTGTTCTATCATATAAAGAAAATTAAGTTTGTTATCTTTTATGTTCTTGCCAGATGTTTTCTTATAACCAATTGAGGTAGCCATAGTGTCAAATAACTTTCATGCCTATATTTAAGTTATTACAATACCTTTGGAGTTTTCTGTAATTTAAGCTTCAAGACATCATTAACGCATCTTTATTTACACTTGGAAATATTTATTGTGTTGTAGTTTTGTTTCGGTATATTGTCTACATTTATACATGTATTATTGCCAAAAAGAGGACATGATGTGATATTCATAATATTTTCCACTTTTAGAGACTTTAGGCATGGTCTTTGCATACACTAATACTCTTTCTGTTCAATGACCCATCACACATTTGTTCTTACTTTTATATCTGGCTTCTATGTGAATACTTTGTCCTTTGCCTTTTCAAATTTTGGTATATGTGGCAACGCTCAAAGGATTTTGTCATATTTTCTCATTCATAATTACAGCAATGTTACCTGTGCAGTCTGTCGGTCGTAAAAATGATGTCCATGTTGTCATTTTATTCAGCCTTTAAGGATTGTTTCGGGTGTTGTTGCTTTTTTGTTGGAAAAACTGGTCTTTTGTTCCTCATTTCTATATACACATTAACAATACGCTACGATTATTTACACATCTACTCTTTTCGTTCTTTTCCTGGATTAAACAATTTAATTTTAATTCACTATCAAATTAGCAAATTATTTTGTATACTTAGTTCTTCAAATGGCAATGATACTCTCTCTTTTAGGTACCATGTTGACATTATTTTTCAGTTACGTCACTTACGACGTCTTAACCCATCTAAGAAAACTTCAGTGCTTGGACATTTAAAGTAGATGGGTTTTTCTTTTTATGCTTGCATTTCAGAACACCCACACCCCACACCTCCATCCCCACGACCCAAGAAGTGCGAGGTTAGAGCTCTGTTAAACAGGTTTTAACCATCCCAGTAAGTCCCTTTTGCCGACGGATCGCTCCAAACCTTTAACTGTTGGGTTTGCTCTCACAGATTTGTACTTACATTTATATTTAGCTTGCATATAATACCGTTTCCTTTTCAATTTTGGTATATGTTACAATGCTCAGACTTTGTCATATTTTCTTATTCATTTCTCAGTCTATTTAAAGGCGGTTTTGAACTCTACGTCAATTGTTAGACTGGACAGATCGTGGAATTAATTGCTCTGAATGAAAGGATGTTCTGCTAAAATTATGTATCGATGAGCAGATTACCGGGATGATGATATAACATCATCTCAAAAGGTTTTCTAAGTTTTTAAAAAAACTGAATGTGTAGTGTAAGTCGTAAAGGTAATGGTTTGTCGAATGTAATTTTTTACTTTCACATATATGTTGGATTTCAATACACATTTTCTTTCATACAGCGAAAACAATAGTGACACACGCACCTGTTTGAAACACTCTTCCTTGTGCACAATTGTAATTTTAATGGATAGGTAAATGTAACTAATCACGTCCATCAGGAAGTTTAAAACATATTTTTTTTAAAACTTCAGATAATGGATATGGTCATTACTGATCCGAAGGCGCTTCAATTGCCAAAGGCTCCTTTCAATGGCGAAATAATGCTAATCCAAGATACTTAGCATGAACAAATTTTACGAATATGTGGGCAGAGGTGTCAGGAACCTAGACCCTCCTTTCTGCAGAAAATTAGTTATCAACTAAATTCGTAGCTCATGTGGACATTATCAAGGATATTTAAAGGGACAATTAGGATATTCATAATATTCCTGATGGCATACCTGTTACATCTTGCCAAGGAACTCTTACAACAATAAGGCGATAAAGCTTATGTACCATGTAATTCTTGTTTTATTTTTATACATGCAACACTTTTTTCACAGGAGTTTGTATTTATGAATGTTTTAAATTGTTAACTATTTGTGTTTGATTTGTTGATTATTGTCAAAACATAATCAAGCTAACAGGGTTTTGAAAGCTTACAGCTTTATGTTCAATGTCTAAATTACATATATAAGAATTGAAAGCTCAATGAAACTTGAGAGCAAAATCTGGAAGGGACATTCAAGAAAGCATGGTTTATTCTAAATAAGGGAATAGACAATTCTATCAACCTGTTTTTGTCTGTTTGTTTGTTTGTTAAATCGTTCTAACCTTAATTATAGGGCTCAAACCCGACGTTGGTGACTCAAACTGCTTAGCCCAAGGCACCCATATTTACTAAATTGAGAAATGCACTGTTTTATAATACTATGTATAATAAGTGTCCCATTTTTGTCTTCAAAAACATCATTGACATCTGCAATTCCTTTTTCTTTTATTATATCACCTGCTTATATTTCAAAGATTGTCAAAAGTGTATTAACATTAAAGAATGTGCTCAAAATTTCTCTGCCATTTTCTTTCATTCCCTCTCGTTTGCATATTTCACATATGTGCTTTCATTTTTTAACTTGCTAATTTACAATTTACTTCCAGATAGAATAAAAACACGATGCATAATGGAAATACATTTTAACTCTTTAACTCTGTCCTTTAATAGAATTTGCAGTCTTTACGTTTTGAGAATTTAAAGCGTTGCTCTTAAAATGTTTACAGCGATTGTAAGCCATAGGAATATAGTTTTTATCCGAATTGTGATGGGTCTTCATTGTCATGATCTACTTAAAACGGGCTTAAACGTTTTAAAACAATAGAAGAGATAAAACGCACAAAGACAAAATAATGGTGGATATGTTGATTTATTATTTTACAAAGGTAACAAAGGTAACCATGTTATTTATAACACTATAAATGTGTACTTATCATTCAATCATTAACCAGTGTAAAGTTTCATCATCATATGGTTTTATAATGAAAATATACATAGTGTTTAAATGTTGACATAAGTATAAAATATACTGCGGAATGGTAAAAACCATGTATACAATACATATATAATATACAAATACAATAAAGAAAAAGAAGTGAAAGTCTGGATTATGCGTTCACATAGACATACGTTATTATATGTGGTCGAGATAACAATAATTAAATAACACAACTTATACGACTGCTATCGCATTGCAACATATACCAAACTTTGCAAGGCACAGGGCACAGTTTTACTGCATTTCTTCCTACAGCCTTCTCTTTATTTCTTTATTTAGGTTTTAAAATTTAACTTTATTTTTATTTAACTGAAGGTATACACAATACCAATCAATACTTTGTATATGATTTTATATTTCTTTCTTTAGTCAGGTTCGCTTTCCATTTCGATCCATTCCTCTAAACATAGACTTATATTCGGCATTGTTCATTCATAAATTTCCATTCCATGTTTATCTGAATTACACAATATAATGAACTTCTAGTTTGAACAATCACAGTATAAAAGCTGACATTGCTGGGTAGTGATACAAAAACTTCTTAACCTTTTTGTAATCTTCAACAGCACCACCTGTTCCATTGTCATGAAGATAAACAGTGGGACCAGCTTGCCTTTTATTGACTCCCCTCAGCTCTGCAGAGGCGGCAGCAGGAACACCGTAAGCAGGACACCGTCAATAACCAGAAATAGGCTCATAAGGATATATACAATGTCACGTTCTGGCTTCTCTATTATGGACATTATATTGTGCGAAACATCCGTTCATTCCCACTTTCCACAAGACAACGTGACATTTACTTTCGTGTCATTGCACGTACCTGATATAGAATCATTAGGTTTCCTGTGATTTGTGGACGCCATTTTATTACCTGAAATAAATTGATTGATGTACTGCGAATGTTAACACTGTCAAGCTTTTTTTTACAATATGATTGCATATTGTTTTTCAATACTAATTGTGACTATTATAGTGCCGACTAGCTTTTTTTGCTGGAGAAAGTTCTCAGACAAATGTCTGGATAGAACCATCGACGCACCGCAGATCAGCTAGAAGTCCTTCTCACATTAAGTCTCTCGGCCCGAACGGGGCTCGAACCTACGCAGTGAGAAGTTAAACAGACAGGGGTGTTACAAAACCATAATCCCACCTGTCTGCTTTTTGCAGATAATACTTTTTAAATCACGGTTTTCTTAGTTTCGAATTCATAAAAGCATTGATGTATGAAAGGGCGCTTATAAATATGTATTTAACAGACTTGCATAGAAAGCGCTTCTTTCAATAAAGTTTACAGTTAAAATATGTCAGTGTTTAAAATTTTATAATACTGTCAGTATCTTAAAGGGTTTGCTTCATTGGTCCATAACGCGTTATTTTAATTCAGCGTGCATAGTTTGTGTCTTTCCCTTCAACCTTCTTAGTAACCGTAAGGTCTACTAGCCCTTAACGATGTTTTGCAAAATGTATGAAGAAAGATGTACTAACTAACTTTGGAAAATGAATTCGTGCAAGCAATTATTGCGACAACAGGCCTCGTGTGACTTCATGCCTAGAACAAGCTCTACTTTATTGCGCTTGATCTTCCGAATTTTCAAGTAACATTCTATTTATCTATCTATCTATCTATCTATCTATCTATCTATCTATCTATCTATCTATCTATCTATCTCTCTCTCTCTCTCTCTCTCTCTCTCTTTCTCTCTCTCTCTCTTTCTCTCTCTCTCTCTCTCTCTCTCTCTACATATATATATACATTTAAGCATTACAACCGACCACGCTGCAGTTATTTTATAAATGAGGACATCACGTGACCACTTACTTTTGCTATCAGCAAGAATATATGCTCTAAAGTCTATGTCTATGAGCAGAAAACCCCATCGTGCTTATTTATAGATTTGGTAATTATTAATATTTGAATTATATCACTAGTTGTCAAACAATTGCCTCTGCAGCCTCAAGCTGTGGTAAAGTCCAGAAACAACAGCCATTCCAATAGTTTTTCTTAACTTGCGGGGATATGACTCTCTCTTGATAATGCAGACTTTATCGAATAAACGGGCACATAACCTGCATTCTCAACAACAGTGAAAAAAAAATTGGACAGCTTGCCGAGCACACTTTGGCAATGACTGACATTGATTGTTGCTGTGGTGAAGCTGCTTTTAAATGTTGTTCAGAAATGGTTAATGTAATCAACGAAACTAACGGATAGTCAGGCCACCGCGATGCCACACACTTTCAACGCCGTTTTATCTTGGCAGGACAACTTTCCTCTTCTCTCTCATGATGCGGTACACTTGAAAGCTTTACACAGACTTAAGAAGCTGATCATGGTCATGGACGCCATTAATATGATCTTGGAAGTGGCAGCACAAAACGGCAAAATTGAGCTGGTTTTGCCAAAAATGCACTGGCGCCACTATTAAAGGAGCATTCTGCCATTGTATATTTGCTAAATATGTTATAACAATCACAGATATAACGCAAGGACCGACAATTCTTTAAAAGCAGATCGATATGCGTCGCTCAGGGTCTGTTAGAAATGTATCAACTACGTTGTCGGATGGCACAACATATCGACGGTACAGAATATTGTTAAGAGCATTAAGAACAGTTGTATTATGTAGCCCTTGTTACCGGACCAGCTCTGATGTGGAGGTAAAGAACTAATTCCCTCTTTTTGTAGTTTTAATCCTAAATTGTTACTAAAACATATGTAATCTAAACATGTTCAATCAATGATATAATTTGAATAACATTAAAATACTTATCTGGTGTAATAAAATTAAATGCAGATATTTGAACTACTCCATAACCTAACCACTCTCTATAAAATTCAAATTGATCTAACATATAATTGGTTAGCTATTGAGACGTCAGTCCAATCAAGTAGGGGGTCATGATCTCAACGGAAGTAATAGGTATATAACTTAATTAGCCCAAAATGAGCTGTCTTTCTTTAACACTTCCTAGTTGCCTAATTATCTATGCAATAACTTAATTCTATTACATCTTTCAAAAAGTAAATAAGTTATAATTTTACCATAAAATAGTCCTATGACATATTCCCCCTTATCACAATATTTCTACCCGACATTTAATAACATAAAAGGATATGCACCAAAGAAATTGACAATATAATACAAACAAAACAAAAAAATATATAAGTACACATAAATCAAATACAAAACTACATACATCATCATAATACTAGGTTATTACGATCATGTGCATTATATGATACTCAAACCACTTAAAGATACATAACAGATACATACAACAAAGTTTAACTGTACGTTTGTATGAAAGCTAATGAATGCAATTTTTTCGTTAGCGTTAATAAGGATACCGATTTAATTACGAAGTCAATACTGTAGTATAAATATATGTGATAACTGGTATATCTTAATAAATTCTTAAAAAAATTAAAACATTATTTATTTTGTTTATGAGTATGTATAGTGAGAATGTAATGGTCAGTGAGATGTGTACTATCGTGGTTGTCTCCGTATGCATTTTGATCGTCTCGGATTCTGCTCTATTTCTGAATCATGACTCGTTTCGATTTCCTTGTACATAGGTCGGCATTTTGGTATGACGTATCTGAAAGTTGAAACTTTATTTGTCATTGCCTCTTCAGAAGTTTCATCTTCTTTGTTTTCGTTCGATAATCTCAGTGGTAGAAGAAGTAACGATGCTGTCTTCGTATCCACCTCGCATTGCTTTTTATCCTTTATAATATCGATAACTGGGGCAACAGGACTTGGCTGAGCCAATGCGATGTATGGACCGTTCTCCCATCTATCACCGAATTAGCATTTTTCACGGATTTACACGTTTCGAACCAGTTCGAGGTCTCCATCTATGATCTCAGTATACTTTACTCTCTTGTCATAATTCTTTTTGCTGGCCTCTGATTTTATTTCGCAGTCATTTTGCTTTTGTGTATGCGTCTGATAAACATTTTCGTTCGATTATTGGTCCTTTGCCTATTCTGGTGGTAACCCTTATAAAGAATCAATTGCCAATCTGGGCTGACTTCCGAACATCAGGTAGTAAGGCGGAAATACAGTACTATTGAGTAGAGTTACATTGTATGCATGCACTAGTGGAACTAAAAGCGATTTCCAGTCATACTTCTTTTCTTCCCTAGTGTCCCTAGCATTTAATAAAGTCTGATTAAATCGTTCGACCATTCAATTCCCCATTGGATTGTACGGTGTTGTTCTCGATTTTTGTTAATTCCAGTTAGTTCGCAGACCTCCTCTATTAGATTTCATGTACAATTAGGTCACTGTGAAACTTTTCTGGAAAATCGTAATGAACAAAGAACCTTTCAAATAAAACTTTAGCTGTTGATTTTGCTGTGTGAGATGTTGATGGAAAAGCCTTGGAATAGCGAGTGAAGTGATCTGTGACAACAAGGGTACTTTCGTGTCCTCCCTTCGATTTCTCAAGACTTAGAAAGTCGAAGCAAAGCAATTCCATTGGTGCTGATGAAGATAGCTGTAGCATGGGTGCTGTCTGAGAAGGCGGGTTTCTTCTGATATGTCTGTCGCAGTTCGCTACTCTTAATCTGATAAAGGTATCCATGCCTGGCCAGTAAATCTTTGGTTAACTAATGATGTTGTTCGGTCTCTACCCTGATGACGAACATTATCGAGCACTTAAGATATCAATTCTCAATTTTTCAGGCTATTGAGATGTTTGACCGTTAAATGTGCCACGTCGAAACTAATCGCCTCTTGGTTCTAGTTGGTTCCATTCACGTCTATAGTGGTCTAGCTCTTGCCATGATGACTTTGTGTGCTTCGTACCCTGCTTCATATGTATTTCAAATAAATCTTGATCATCCAACTGAGCTTCCCGCCAGTCTTTGGAACATAGTGAGGTTGCAAGAACTTCTTCTTGTTTTGTCTGCTAATATTTCTGACTCAGTTCTTTCATCTGTTTCTAGATCGATAATATTCATGCAGTGTGGGATTTCATGTGATTACTTTGCTGATATAATTCTATCGACGGTGGATTGGTCTAAATATTTCTTGGAATGTCTAGAAAGTCCATCTGCATCTGCGTTTTGTTTTCCTGGTCTATATTTTGTTTGAAAGTTAAAAGACACGAGCCATCTGTGACTGGTTGCATCTAGTTTTGCTGTTATTGCAACATATGTTAGTGGATTATTATCGGTCAACACTGTACATTCACCACCATAGACGTAGTCGCGTAATTATTCCGAAACTGCCCACTTCAAAGCCAATAATACCAGTGTATGTGTCGGATTATGTCTATCAGCTGACTTTAATGATCTGCTTGCAAATGCCACTCTCTCTTTTCCTTCAAGTTTTGATACAGAACAGCGCCTACTCCTTTAGTTTAGCGACAATGAATGGTCTGCTGTTATCTGCATATGCAAGGACGGGTGAGTTGGTTATCAGAACGTTAAGTTTTTTAAGGCATCTTCTTGTTGTTGATTCCAGGCGAAAGGTGTTCTTCTGGTCAAGGTTATTCTTTTTCTTTGATCTTTCTTCTTTGGTAAGGTGTTCAATAAAAAGATTGTTAATTGGTCTTGCAATAGATGAAAATTGATGAAAATCTTTTAATAAATCTACGATAGTACACATCGAATCCGAAGAATTGTCTTACTTCTTTAACGTTTGTCGGTTTGGGCTGGGATGAAAGGCCGAAAGGCGGCCGGTTTCAATTTCTCTGTGTCTTCTTCCATTTCAATTTGCCAGCATTCTGAATTGAGGTCAATCTTTGAAAAATATTTAGATCCTAAAAGCATATGTAGAGTGTCTTCTATTCTTGAAAACGCGTAGGCATCTTTTTTAGTTCTAGCTTTGAGTTTTCTGAAATCAATAAAAAATCTTATTGTTCCATCTTTCTTTCTCACTATTACTACATTTAAAGACCATGGGCTTGTTGAAGGTCTGATTGCTCCAATACCTAGAATTTCCTTTAGGTGTTCTTTAACATCAATGTATACCGCTGGTGGGATTCTTCTACATGGCTCTTTGAATTGTTTTTCGTCAGCTAATTTAATTTTGTGCTTCACTAGTTCAGTGTGACCTAAATCGTTTGCTCCTTTTGGAATTGACGATTTCCATTCCCTTTCATGTACCATCGATAAACTCTGTCTACTATTTTAACTCATTGGAGGATACACAATACATGCTTCTGATGTATCTTTGTTGGTTTTGCTGACATATTACATACGTATGGTATGTATGGTATACGTGCTGTTTTTCCAGGACCGTTCAGTGAAACAACACGGGGAGATACTATTGCGTTATGATTTTGATTGTATACTGCTTCGGTAATTACTGTTTTGTAATTAGCTTCTTTTCTAGTTATACATATTACTGTTCTTGTTTTAATTGGTTTAAATTTGATATTCTTGGTGAAAAAAACCTGTGCCCACAGAACTAGAAATGGTAAATAAAGCAGTTTACCATTCTTGTGAGAGTTGCTCAACAGGTAATGCTTCTTTCACTTCGCGTTTAATGTTGTTTCCAAGAAGTAGCGGCACTTTTTTCATGATACTCTGTTTGTTTGTTTGTTTATTGGTTTATCGTCCCACCAACAATATTTCAGTTATCTGGAGACGGTGTCCACTTGAAGCAGATATAGTGCTGCCTTCACTGTGTATAGCATGCCCTGAACACCTTGCATGATACCACACCCAGTCACATTATCCTGACACCGGGTCAACCAATCGTGGAACTACCCTTATATTTGCTTGAGCGTTAACAAGGGAGCTATACCACTACCATTTTTAACGACTTTAGTATGTCGCGGCCCGGGATCGAACCCGGGGCCTCCCGTACCTGGAGCCGACGCTCTACCGATTGCGCTACCAGGTCCGGTCAAATAAATGGTTGAAGCATCTTATTCATCTGAAGATGGAATTGAGGAACCAAAGTCCAATGTCCACCAAAGGAAATACACGTAATAATCCTTATAGGATGAATTAAATGACAACTTAGATTACACGCACCGGGAGATTTTTTACGACCGCCACACTACACAAGTAACATTGTTGTGATCATGAATAAGAATATATGACGAAGTCCTATGAGCATTGCAACATATATCAAACTCCGAAAAGGCACAGGACAAAGGTGTTTCACGTGCAAGCCAAGTGAACAGTAAGAACACACTTTTAATGATTCTAAAAGAACAAACCCGACATTTACCGCCTTGGAACGGTCAGTCGAAAATATTTGCCGACTGCGATGCTTATACCTGTTTTACAGAGCTCTAAACTCGCACATCCTGATAGATTCTCAAAAGCAAGCAATGAGAAGATAACTAATCTATTTGAATACAAAATTCCCAAGCGCTGTACTTTCTAGTTTAAAGGCTTGTTTGTAGCATTTTGTTGAAAATGCCGGTTTGTGATGTCTCTGTTAGATGAATTCTTTGTTGAGCATTATTACCTTTTCTAAACTACCTCTGGTATGTTGTCTTCCTTTATCATCAAATTCTGGCTGTTTATTTTGCTTGTTATCTTTCTTATGGTGTTCAGTCTTTGCTAACTTCATTTCCATTTTGTCGATTTTCTTTATCAGTTCTTTCAACAACTCATCTTTACTTTGTATCGTGTTCGTCTGTTGTGCTGTCTTCAATTTGTCACCATTCTCTGTTTTCTTAACTTCTACCTCTTCTTGTCTTACTTTAAAGCGTAGTTCTTTAAAACTTGAACTCGTCTCGAAACAATATCGTGTTGCATTTCTCATGTTTTCGTAATTGAGGTTTCTCCAGAATTTTGATTTGAGTAATTCTTGTTTCTGAGTTTCTTGTTTTGTACTTTGTCTGTTGTTGTTTGTATTAGATTTTCTAAACGCAGACCCCAGGCTGAAATTGTATCTCCTTGTTTTTGCTTTGAGTTGTAGAACTCTTTTACTACACTTTCTTCAGATTTTACGCTACCATAAATACTTTCTAGCTTGTTGATTATTTCCTGAATTGATGCATCTTTCTTAATTGTTAAGGGAAACTTTCTCATATTGAGATTTAATGAGTTTATTACAGACCATTTCAAAATGTCATTGTTGTATAGTCCGGATTCTAGCGTCACTTCAATTTACATTTCAATTCTTCGAATTGATTTTCAATTCATTTTGGAACATTTGGTTTGTCTATAATTTCTTGATGTTTGTGTTCTTTAACGTTCATGTAGTCCTCTTCTATATCATAATCTAGGTTTGATAGAATGTCTGTCTTTTCTGATAAACTGTCTTTCAGCGTTCTTTCTCTCTCGTGCTGTTTTTCAATTCTTATTTTCCTTAGATTTCTAAGTCACACCGTCTCTGTATAAGTGATTTTAACAACTCTTTCTTTTTTAGTTTTTCTGCTATTGTATGTCCTTTTTCTTCTAACAAAATTAACTCTTCTCTGTATCAATCGATCTTCTACATCCTCTGATCTGCTACGGTAAACCTCTTGTTTAACTTCTGATTGCTTTACCGATTTTCCCTTATGTTAGTTTACTATTCCAAGTTTTCAACTGTCTTCTCTCAATTGTATGTCGATTTCACTTTCTTTCTCTACCTCATAGCTATCTTCAGATTCTTCGCTGTTACTTTCATTTGTCCACCTCCGGATTCGTCGATGTTTCTCTCCCGAAATTCCTGACTCCGCTTCTTTTTCATACATATTTGATTCAGCACTTTTATACTCTTCTCTAATTCCACATTCTGTCTTTCCAACTACTTTATTCTGTATTCATCTTTTTCTCTTTTCTTTTGCTTTTACTATCTCCTCTCTTTGTCTTTGTATCTCTCTAAGTTCACCTCTTTTACTCTTTTCAATTCCATCACTTCTCTTATTTCGCTCATCTACACTGTCTTCATTTTCATTCGCAGATTGATAAGTTACTTTTTTACTTTTTTCTTATCCTTTCTTCTGTATGTCTCTTTACAACATCACTTTCCCCTTCATCCGCCGAGGAATAAGTTACTACTTTATTTTTTTTCTATCACTCGTACTTTCGTTTCTTGTTACAACACAATCCTTTTCCTTTGGTGAGGAGTTCGTTATTTTTCCTTTCCCTTTTAGTCTCCTTTTCGTTACCTACAGTGTCTTTTTCCGTGCTTTTTCAGAGTTTTTAAATCACTCGCAGAAATATATTCGGCATTTTGTCTCAAAACACAATATCTGAGTATTGTGTATCTTATCAAATTATTTCTGTGGTTTCAAAAGAATAATTTATTGCTTTTCTTTCAATCCATTGTCTATTTTATCCTGTTCATAACCGTTAATCTAATTTGTTTCAATACTGTTGATCTCCCTTGTTCTTGTGTACATATCGCATCCTTAGGCTTATTTCCCTTTTGCGTTTCGTTTCTCGGCAGTTACCTCTCTTGAATCCTTTCCATGGTTACTTCTCTTGTTGATTGTATAAGTGTGCGTTATTGTTTGTGTTTTTTTGTCAATTCTTTTTTTGTTTGGTGGTGGTGTCTTTTTTCAAATTTCATGATTCTGACGGAAATTTATTTTTTTTGGATAAAAAATATGTATTTTATATGGATTTTCAACACAATAAATGTTTCACTCTGAACGAGACTCGAATCACCGACCTAACATTATTGCAGTGGTTTAATAGATGGCTACGTTACCGACTGAGCTATTTTCATAGTGCTCTGATAAGTGTCAAATTGTACTTTATAAAAAAAAGGTAGGCAAACATGTAATCTTATAACATTTTTAAAACAATTATGACATCTGCATTGAACTTAATTGTTATAGAATATCAATTCTTAAAACTTAAAAAAAATGATTTCAATAATAATAACTATTATGCGAACGAACAATTGAGTATTATTACATAAATGCATGTGTATCAAGTATAATACCATAGAAGGGTGTGCACCAATTAATACACAATATAAGTATGTGCACCAAGTAAGACGATTGTCGAATATATTCACTAAATTCGCTTTCTATTTAACTACCAAAGATAATATATTTTTACGCGTAAATTAGCAAAAAGTGTATCAGTTGCGCGCTCAAACTTTGTCGATGAACGAAACACTAGACAGATGGTTGACATGACAGTCCAATCAAGTAGGGGGCCATGACCTCAATGAAAGTAATATGTTTATAACTAAATTCGTCTAAACTGAGTTATCTTAATTTAATATTTCGTTGTTGCCTAATTATTTATATAATAACTTAATTCTATCATATCTTCACAAAGTAATTCTATTATAATTTTACTATAACTTAGTCCTATGATACACGGGTTGTGGTCGTTCGATGATGTTCTATGGGGGGGGGGGGGGGTCTTGCTGCTGCTCACCCCAGCGTTAGTATAGAAGTTGACAAACCCGATGGTCGCATTGTTTTCACCAGCGGCATGACCACGAGAAAAGAAATAAAAACACACATCTGCCTTGATCCTAATTCTTAACGGTCAGTTTATACACCGTGACCAACCGAAGACCTTATCAAACAACCTCAGCGGGCTCCTAGCAACCTTTAGCTGTGGTGAGCGTCGATGTGCGGTGTGCATTCTGGGAAATAACGTCAAATGTGTTTTATGAACGCAAAGTTCAAACACTTACAAGCTGGATCTTTATCTGAAATATGCCTCTAAGATACAGGACAATAAAGATCTTCTGATCAGTGTGGTACTTGAAATTAAATAAGTATCTTCGGCGGTCGTGGTGGCGTTATTGGGCCGAGCGCATACTTTTCTGATTGCGCCAAACGCTCCTATGTTGGGAGCAGAGTGCAGATAGCAGCACCAAAGTTCATAAAGCCCGACGGTGCATCTTTTGGACTAGAGATTTAATTAAAGACCATCTGTCCCAGATAATTCGATATAATGGTGAGGCGGCTTAGCCGACTTAAGATGAATAAACGCCCTCAGAGGGGAATGTCCTAGAACCCCGACTGTGTATACAGTGATAATTTCATTCCACGTGCAACCTCAACAGTGCATGAAGACACCTATAAATCAGAACATTTGTGGCTGAAATACACCGTGTTTACCTGTCCTGAAATTGGACTATTGATATAAATCGGTGTATGCTATCTTCTGTTCAAAATATCTTATCACACGTTTTATTGTTCTGGCCTGATCAGGTTTCAGGATGTCTTTACCCTTTCATCATTCAAAGTATTTTGCGTGTTACTTTTGTCGGGATCTCTGCATAAATTACTCCATATTTGAGCTTCCCGGGAGCTTTTAGCAATATCTCTCCCACTCTCTGTACCGTTCCCTGTGTTACTCCTCTATCCCTCTCTCCTCTAACACACCACATTCTATTGCTGCCTCCCCTTTCTGTCTTTTAATATCCCGATTTATCTATTCTCTGATATATTTTTTCATTTTTGTAAAATTTATAAAACTATTGTTAACTATACTCCTTGGTTATTTAATGTTACATATCAAAATAAAATA
This sequence comes from Sinonovacula constricta, assembly GCA_007844125.1. Taxonomy (NCBI): domain Eukaryota; kingdom Metazoa; phylum Mollusca; class Bivalvia; order Cardiida; family Solecurtidae; genus Sinonovacula; species Sinonovacula constricta. Next base: position 38,695,549 of record CM017571.1, on the reverse strand, counting down.
TAGAAACTAAATAAAACCAGGACTAAACCTGCTTACACAAACATCCCTGTCACTGAAGCATGGTCATATTTGCACAAACCAAAAAAATAATTCTTCAATCCATAACAACAGTTACTTTGGCTAACACGTTGATTTTTTATCACCACGGTTTTCAACCGTTTGTTGCTAAAGGTAACTTTGGGAACATATGTTCCGACATATTTTGGAGCTTTAAGTATGCTTGCTAAACGGGAAGAAACAAAAGACAAGACAAAAAATATAATAAACGCGACCACAAAAAATACTTGTTTGTAATGGCAGCGTACTGCTCAACCCACTAAGCTACTGAGTCTTGGTCCATGCAAGTAACCGTATTAACTGCAATTGGTACAATTTATACATTAATCTTCCAATATTCATATGTACTGTTGTCGATGGGTTTCAACCGGTATTTGTCAGTTAAGTTGAATTAAAGTTGGGCCTTAAATCTAGTTAAACTCTTTTATTGTAGTCTGTTTTATGTGCCATATTTATTTTGCTGTTGTTTTGAAATGTCGTGTATTGAAAGAAACTCACAAGAGTTAGTACAACTTTAAAATGATACTTTTGTCGTGTAATAATGCAGGGGGCGACATACAGTAGGTAAACATCGTTTGACTTGCAGCGTGTCAACTCACGTACATATGAATACTCCTATAGTGTGAAAACGCCTTTAGCCCAGATAAAACCAACAAAACATTTTATTTCCTTTTGAATAATTAACAATGCAAGTGCAGGAGTCAAACCGCCAAGTCGCAAACGCAGAGGAGACCAGTTCGTTTTGCAAGCCTGATGAAAAAGTAATGTCAAACGGTCAAGTCGCAGATGCAGAGGCAACAAGTTCGTCTAGCATGCCTGATGAAAAAGTAATAAAAAATGAGTGCGTGGTGTCTCTGGAAGAGGAAAACAGTGAGAATGGAAAATTGCTGCTGTTCTTCCAGCGGCATAAACGCACCTTTTGGAATATTATGAAGGGAACCTTGCTCGTGGGATATTTTGTATATTTTGCGGTGGCCATGTTGCATGCGCAAGAACAGCCCTGGTCGGAAGGAAAATGGCGACTGGTGGTGATGACAGTGGTAGGGGTGCTTCTATTGGTGAATCGAGCATTGAAGACTCTAGAGAGATACTTGTCCTTCTGGGGAACTTTGTACAGGGGCTTATTGAGGCTCACAGCAGGAAGGTCCGGGAAGGTTACAAGATGGTAAGTAATGGTGGAATAATATGTGTTGATGCTGCTGTTGATGATGCAGTAGCTGCTCTGCTGCTCCTGTTGCCGCTACTTACGACGTTAGCGACATTCACGAGGACGATCTTGATGACAATGATGATGACGTCGATAACGATGATGACAACGACAATGATGACGACGATGATTACGACGATCAAGACGCCGCTGTTGTTGCTAAAAATTATGATAATGACAACGACAATGTTAACGGTAATTATGATATTGAAGTCAACGAACGACAATGGAGATTATGATGTGAAAAATAATGACGATGATTATGATGATGCTGATTATTATTACGATTATGATGATGATGTTTATGAAGATGGTTATTTTGATGATGATGGTGATGATGGTGATGATGATGTTGCTGCTGCTGATGATGATTTTGATGATGATGATGATTACGATTATGATGATGATGTTTACGATGATGATTATTTTAATAGTGACGATGACGATATTTATGGTGGTGGTGATGGTGGTGGTGATGATGATGATGATGACGATGATGATGACGATGATGATGATAATAATAATAATAATAATAATAATAATAATAATAATGAAGATTATGATGACAATGATGATGATGATGATGATGATGATGATGATGATGTCGATGATCTTGTGATTATTATGGTGTGTTTTAGGGAGAGTAAAGAAAGATAGTAAATTTATCTGAACGGAGATAAATATTGAAATATGCATGCAGCTGAAACGGTACAAATCGTATGTAATCGTAACCGATTATATCCTGTAATTAGCGACGGATTAACATGCGCTGCTTCTATTTTCAGGGTGTTATACCTCGGTTCCTCTGGATTTATGGTGGTGTATGTGGTACTGAACGTTGCAATGAAGAAGCCCAAAAATCTCCAATCTCTGATTGGGCTGGCAGTCTTTCCCCTCCTTCTCTTCCTGTACTCCAACAACAGAAAGAGGGTAAATCATTCATGTTCAATGTCATACTTTGTTTCACGTCAATGAGACAATTATGATCAAAATTGCGGGTTCCATCTGTTATTAGTGAATTGGGCCATACATCAGGGATATGCTTGCCACATTATGACAACAAACCTATTTGTGTCTACTCCAGATGAAGTGGCATATTGTATACCTGGGAATGGCCGAAAATTTAAGAGGTGTCTACCCAAGATCAACTGGCACACTGTATACTGGGATATGTCTGCCAAGTTATAATGTTAATTTTATTTAAGCAAAGATTAAATGACTGTTACAAACAAGAATGGCTAGGACATATTACCGACTCATCATGAGCATATACATATAAACATTTTTGTTCCTTTGGTTATAAGACATATCTAGACAATATTACAACTACACACTTCAGAAATGAATTAACATAATTGAGACTCTCTTCACACAGACTACGAATAGAGACAGGACGCTGGAATAAACCCTCTTCTACACCTTTTCATGAAATAATATGCATAATCTGTTCTTAATTGGAAGATGAATATCATTTTCTACTTGAATGTCCAGCATATAGCACTTTCAGAAAACAATATATCAAACAATACTACTACAAGCATCCAAGCATGGTGAAATTCATTGAATTACTTAAATCGGAAAATAATATTGAAATAAAAAACTTAGCTTCGTACATTTGCAAAGCATTTGAATTAAGAAAAGCGATGTCATAAATAATCATCATTATTATTGTTATTATTATTATTATTATTATCGCATCATCATCACCATCATCATTATCATTTTGCATAACAAGAGAAAAATATACTTTAGTCATAAACATTCCTTGTAAATACTAAAAGCAACCATACGAGCAATTGTTATTATGATATTCATGTTACATTATACTCGTTGTATACACATGTCTTTTTATTTGTTACACAATGAAATTATATGAAATTTGCTTGACCACTTTTCGATTATTTGTTAATACAACCTGTGTACTGGCGGGCCATTGACCTAATGTATGAATGAATAAAGTGTATGTATGTCTGTCTATCTGTCCGTCCGTCCGTGAGTCCGTCCGTCTGTCTGTCTGTCTGTCTGTGAAAACTGTCGAAGGGTTGTCTACCCCAGATCAACTAGAACACTGTATACTCTTGTATAGCCGTTCAGTTATAACAACAGTCCTAGGACTGTCGATCCCAGATCAAGACTCACTGTAATATGGGATTTGGCTGTTAAGTTATAACAACAATCCTAGGTTTGTCTACCCCATATCAAATGACACACTGTGCACTGGGGTATGACTGCAATTTATAACAGCAGTCCAATGTTTGTCTTCACACTGTGTACTTGGGTATGGCTGCTATATTTTAACAGCAATACTAGGTTTGTCTAACCCTGATCAACTGGCACACTGTATACTGGGGTATGGCCGTCAAGTTATAACAACAGTCATATGTTTATTTACACACTGTATACTAGGGTATGACCGCCAAGTTATAACATCAGTCCAATGTTTGTCTCCACTCTGTTTGCTGGTGTATGGCTGCCAAGGTATAACAACAGTCCAAAGTTTGTCTACACACTGTATACTGGGGTATTGCTGCCAAGTTATAACAACAGTCCAATGTTTGTCTACACACTGTGTGCTAGTATATGGCGGTCTAGTTATACGTATTAACTCTAACAATACTACATTTTATTTTGTTGACTTAGGTTGTTTTCTAAACTTCGATGATTTCTTTCGGATCTTTTACAATCCACTGTTGACACTTTTTGCATATGACGTCATGGCATTGTATGACGTCATTATATTGTTCTTATTAATTATCCCACCATCTCTGTAAATATCGGTTGATATATCCCGTGTGATATAGATGAGCTTTATCAACCGATATTCGCGCACCTGCTCTAAGCCTGACTGCTTTTTTTAACGTGAAAGAAACTCATTTAACGCGAAATTATTCGCAAGTCACCCTGTCAAAATTACAACTATCTTCGCAATATATTCAATGTTCAGAATTTCAATTTTATCCACAATTAAAATCCATGAGCAAACTTTTTTTACAACCAGAAACCACACAATTCTCGAATGTAATTCGCGTTTCTTAATGCAATGTGCGTAGCACTTTTAATGTTACACGGCCTTTACATTACACACGACATGTATATCTTTACACGAGGGTGTGATTTTGTTGATGTTATTTTCCAACCATTATTTTTAATTATCATAATCAATAAACTTACAACCTTATATATAGCGCAAATAAAATAAAAGAAATAACAGGTTTGTTGTGTTATTTTAATAGTAAAATAGAACTATTTCTTATAGTCAAATTAATCTATGCACGCGCATGAATTTCGTGTATTGCATTGGTATGTCAGATCATGTAAAGGAGGAGCAGTAGCGGTAAATATACACATGTACATATGTTGATTTTATTACTAGTTATTATGTATGCACATAAGTTCATTGTATCTGTTTAACCCCAGATGCAGGTGCTTACTGTTAGTTGTTTCACTTTGACGGGATATTTTTATTTACACTGTTTGTTTGATAGAAAAACCTTCAGGAAGTGCGAGGTTGGAGCGCTCCACAAACCAGGTTCAAGCAACCCAGTCGGCCCTTTTGCCGACTGACCGTTCCAAGGCTGTCACTGATAGTTTTTTTTTTGTTTTTTTTAGGTAAATAAGAAAAGGTCCTATCAAAATTTTCACAGATATTTAAATTGTATCTACCAATAGACAATGGCAAACAATGAAATGTAAATGTGACAAAAACACAGAGACAAGACATAACACACATGTCTCGACTCTGTGTTTTTGTCACATTTACATTTACATGTACCTTGTTTGCCTTTGTCTACAGGTAGATAAAATTTAAATATCTGTGGAAATTTTGATAGGACCTTTTCTTATTTACCTATAGCTACAATCATATGTTTGTCTACTCCATATCATCTGGCACTCTGTGTACTGGAGGCGGGCAAATTATAACTACAATCCTATGTTTGTCCACCCTAGATAAACTGGCACACTGTGTACTGGGCTATGGCGTCAAGTTAAAACTACAATCCTATGTTTGTCTATCCCTGATCCACTGACACACTGTATAATGGGGTGTGTTTGTCAAGTTATAACAATTGTCCAATATTTGTCTTCACACTGGAGTATAACAACAGTTCAATATTAGTTATACATTGTGTACTGGGATATTGCTGCCATGTTATAACAACAGTTTTAGGTTTGTCTACCCCAGATCAACTGGCACACTGTATACTAAGGTATGGCCGTCAAGTTAAAACAACAGTCCATTATTTGTCTACACACTGTCTGCTAGGGTATTGCTGTCAAGCTATGACAACTGCCAAATGTTTGTCAACACCCTGTTAACTGGAATATGGCTGCCAAGTTATAACAACAGACCTAGATTTGTCTACCCCAGATCAACAGGAACACTGTATACTGGGGTATGGCTGTCAAGTTATAACAACAGTCCAATGTTTGTCTACACACTGTGTGATGGTGAATGGCGGTCAAGTTATAACAACAGTCTAATAATTGTCTACACACGGTGTGCTGGGGTATGGCGGTCAAGTTATAACTACAATCTTATGTTTGTCCACCGCAAATTAACAAGCACACTGTGCACTCGGGTATTAGGGTCAAGTTATAACTACAGCCTTATGTTTGTCTATGCCAAAGCAACAAGCGAAATGTGTACTTGGGTATGGCTCCAAAGTTTTAACTACAATCCTATGTTCGTCCACCGCAGATCAACAAGGACCCGGTGTACTTGGGTATGGGGTCAAGCTATAACCCTATGTTTGTCCACCGTAGATCAACCGGCACACTGAGTACCGGGGTATGGGGGTCGGGTTATAACTACAATCTTATGTTTGTCAATCCCAGATCAACTGGCACAATGTGTACCGGGGTATGGGGATCAGGTTATAACTACAATCTTATGTTTGTCGATCCCAGATCAACTGGCACACTGTGTACCGGGGTATGGGGGTCAGGTTATAACTACAATCTTATGTTTGTCGATCCCAGATCAACTGGCACACTGTGTACCGGGGTATTGGGGTCAGGTTATAACTACAATCTTATGTTTGTCGATCCCAGATCAACTGGCACACTGTGTACCGGGGTATAGGGGTCAAGTTATAACTACAATCTTATGTTTGTCGATCCCAGATCAACTGGCACACTGTGCACCGGGGTATGACGGTTAGGTTATAACTACAATCTTATGTTTGTCGATCCCAGATCAACTGGCACACCGTGTACCGAGGTATGGGGATCAGGTTATAACTACAATCCTATGTTTGTCGATCCCAGATCAACTGGCACACTGTGTACCGGGGTATGGGGGTCAGGTTATAACTACAATCTTATGTTTGTCGATCCCAGATCAACTGGCACACCGTGTACCGGAGTATGGGGATCAGATTATAATTACAATCTTATGTTTGTCGATCCCAGATCAACTGGCACACTGTGTACCGGGGTATGGGGGTCAGGTTATAAGTACAATCTTAGTTTTGTCGATCTCAGATCAACTGGTACACTGTGTACCGGGGTATGGGGGTCAGGTTATAACTACAATCCTACAATTTTATGTTTGTCGATCCCAGATCAACTGGCACACCGTGTACCGGGGTATGGGGATCAGATTATAACAACCTTCGTATGTCTGTGTAGCCCAGATCAAGTGGACCACTCTATACTGGAGTATGGCGGTCAAGTTATAACTACAATCTTATGTTTGTCTACGAAATATCAAAAATCACACTGTGTACTGGGGTATGCGGATCAAATTATAACTACAATCCTATGTTGGTCCACCGTAGATCAACTAGCACAATGACTTCTAGGGTATGGCGGTCACGTTACAAATACCATCCTATTTATTCATCGCAGATCAGGTAGCACACTGTGTACTAGGGTATAGGGTCAAGTTATAACTACAAACCTATGCTTGTATATCCCAAATCATCTACAACGCTGTGCACTGGGGTATGGCTGCCAAGTAAGTTCTAAATACAATCCCATTTTTTGTCCACCACAGATCAACAAGAACAATGTGTGGTGAGGTATGCGGTCACGTTATATCAAAAATCCTATGTTTGTCTATTCCAGATCAACTGGCACACTGTGTACTGGGGTATGCGGTCAAGCTATAACAATAATCATATCTTGGTCCACCACAGGTCAACTGACACACTGTGTACTGGGGTACGGGGTCGAGTTATAACTACAATCCTATGTTTGGCTACCCCGTATCAAATTTCAAACTGTGTACTGGAGTATGGCGGTCAAGTTATAACTACCATCCTATGTATCCACTGCAGATCAACTAGCACACTGAGGACTGGGTATGGGGTCAGGTTATAACTACAATCCATGTTTGTCTATCCAAGATTAACTGGCACACTGTGTACTGGAGTATGGCGGTCAAGTTATAACTACAATCCTATGTTGATCATCACAGATTTACTGGCACACAGTGAACTGGGGTATGGGGGTCGATTTATAACTACAATCCTATGTTTGTCTACCCCATATCAACTTTTACAATGTGTACTAGAGTATGGCGGTCAAGTTATAACAACCATTCTATGTTTCCACTGCAGATCAAGTAGCACAGTGAGTACTGGGGTAAGGGGTTAAGTTATTACTACAATGCTATATTTGTCTATCCCAGATCAACTGGCACACTGTGTACTGGAGTATGGCCCTCCAATTCTTCATGGCCTTGTTGATCCTAAAGACCTCCTTTGGAGCCTTTATTATGCAATGGGTCGGGGCCAGGCTCACAGAGTTCCTCGATATCGGTTCCGTGGGCAGCACGTTCATCTTCGGAAAATCATACCGCGACCACAGCTACGCATTTGGGGTGAGTGAGCCTTACTTTGTTTTCTATGTTAGGGCAATGGATTTGATTTGACAACCACCGCAGCGATCGATACATCATAATAACGAAGTCCCGCAATTAGAGTTGAAAGAAGACCGCAGACAAGTGACAAGCTTAAGCCACCAATGCTCCCCCCCCAAAAAAACACTTGTGATATATATCTCGTATATTTAAAGATGGTCGAGACATACATGATTGATAACAATAATAGCATTATACTTGTTGAGAATTCGTTACATTTATGACGTTATGCCGCCATTTTTTGCATTGTGCCGTTTGGCGTATTTTTGACGTCATTACGTTGATATTGTCATGTATTTGTTTTTAGACGTTATTAAAGATTGAAACTATAAAGACGAGTTTTATCATTTGTCTCAGTAAAATTGGTGCCATGACAAAACTAAACCAAGAACAGCTACTGGCGATGAGACAGGTGAAAAAAAATGTTATTGCGAAGAACATTGACTCACTTATTGTTGCGATCGAGGAAAATGACAGAGATTTCTTCGACCTGGCCATGGCGAAAATTGAGACCGCCATGGAACGAGTTTCGTCCTTCGACGAGAAAATCTTATCTCTCACGCAAGTAGAAAACATAGCAAGTGAGATCACGGAGACGGCGGCCTATGAAATGAATGTTCAAAGAAAAATTCAACGACTGAAGAAGGAACTCACACAGACTGCGACTCAGCCCTCTTCAGTCCCCCGGGAACATTCATCTTTAGTCAACGCTACCCAGCACTCTATCGCCATCGAAACAACGCAATCGCCTATCTACCCGCCGCCCCGACATCTGCATACACTACGCCGATGACATTCATCTTTAGTCAACGCTACCCAGCACTCTATCGCCATCGAAACAACGCAATCGCCTACCTACCCGCCGCCGCCGACCTCCGCCTATGTGCCGCCGACATCCGCCCACGCACCGCCGCCGACTTTCTCGCCGCCGCCAACTTCTGCTGAGTTACTGCCCCCTTCCGACCCATCCAGTGCATTGTGGGTACCTTCAGATGACAACTTCGATGCTTACAGAAGACAAGCAACACAACATGCCTCGCAAACTGTAAGTTCGATTATTTCTTCCAATTCGAGTAACTGTCACAGACTTCCAAAGTTAACATTACCCTTATTCGATGGAAATATTTTAAACTGGCAGCCTTTTAGGGATTCCTTCGAGACCAGCATACATTTAAATCCCAGTTTAACGAATGTGCAAAAGTTTAATTACTTGAAAGCGCAGCTAGAACAGGAAGCCGCATGTATGATAGAGGGATTTTCCTTGACAAATGCAAATTATGACAGGACAGTCAAGCTACTCAAAGAAAGATTTGGCCAGCGACATAGAATTACTCATGCAACAATGCAAGCGCTATTACAGCTGCCTGCGCCCCGCGATAACGTTCAGAGTTTACGAAACTTCTACGACAAGATGGAGACCCACGTAAGAAATTTAGAATCACTTGGTCAACATCAGGACACCTACGGGGGTCTGCTGGTTCCGGTCGTCCTAGACAAACTTTCGGCGGACATCAGACGGAATCTAGCTCGCGAACACGGAGACGTGAACTGGCTTCTTTGTGACCTCCGACGCGCCATTTACAGGGAGATTAGCATCATGGAGGCCGGAAGTGCCATCAGACCGGAAGTTGAGCCGTTTCGTGCTACAGCGTCATTCTACACTCGAACAAGAGAGATGAAGAAGCTGAAACGCTCTTACACTAACAGCGCCGTTACTAGCAGAACACCAATCACCTGCCCCTACTGCTATGCGAGTCAAAGACCAGCCGAGTGTAAGAAGTTTGATACAGTAGAAGAAAGAAAGAAAATAGTTAGACAAGATGCTTTGTGTTATAACTGTCTCGGAAAGCACACCGTTGCTCAGTACCGTTCACACACTCGCTGTTACCATTGCCGCGGTAAGCATCACACAAGCATATGCCAGACGAAAGACAAGACAATCAAGGTTTCACACCGGAAACGTCTACACTCAGACCGGAAGCTGCAGTTTTTCACTCCTCCGTCAGACGTTCACAGACAGGTGTGTTGTTGATGACTGCTATTAACAGTGTTTGCTCCAGACAGATGCAGACAGACGCTTGTATACTATTTGACGAAGGCGCACAGAAATCGTTTATAACGGAGAAACCTGCTCGCGATGTTGATGTACAGAGAAACGGCACGATTAGTCTTCATGTTGCAGCATTTGGAGAAAAGAATGATAGGTTACCTCATGTAGATACTGCTACCATCTATCTGCTCACAGAAAAGAAGACACGAACACCCATCAACGTGTTGATAGTCCCTACAATCGCAGCACAAATCAACACAAGTTTACAGCACACAGCGGGGAGTTTGCCGTATCTGAAGAAATTGAAACTCGCACATCCAGTGACAACAAGTGAGCAGTTCGACATCTCGGTGCTGATAGGCGCAGATCACTATTGGGACGTCATAGAGGACGAGGTCATTCGTGGAGACGGACCTACAGGAGTAAAGTCAAAGATCGGCTATCTTTTATCGGGACCTATGCAAACAGACGTTTCATCTTCAAACCACGTTCTCAACGTCATGATATCGCAACCAGACGACAGCAGTTTACTCGAACGATTTTGGTCATAAGAGAGTATGGGCATTACGTCACCTGTAGAAGAGCCAGAGAAGCGTGACCGTTTACAGATGTATCAGCAAACGTCAATCAAGTACGCTGATAACAAGTACACTGCAGCTCTCCCGTGGAAAACCGATCATGAACCACTTCCGTCCAACTATCATGTTGTGAAGAACAGAACAGAGAGCACGGTAAGAAGACTAAAATGAGAACCGGAAATGCTACAGCAGTATAGTGAGATAATCACCGAGCAAGAACGCAGAGGATTTATAGAGAAAGTAGAGACGTTCCTTCCCACAACAGCGACCGTGCACTACATACCCCACCACCCTGTAAGAAAGGACTCCTCTAAGACTCTAATACGCATTGTGTACGATTGTGGCTGTAATCAATCACCTGACCATCCTAGCTTCAATGACTGCCTAGAGTCTACACCACACGTTCTCAACGATCTGACTGCCATTTTAGTTCGTTTTCTATGCAGTAAGCACAGACATCGAGAAAGCATTTCTCCACGTGGGCTTGAGAGAGAAGGACCGTGAGGTCACACGTTTCCTGTGGTTAAGTGACCCATCAGATCCAGACTCCCCACTGTGCACCTACCGCTTCAAGACAGTTTTATTCGGCGCGACCTGCTCACCATTCATACTGAACGCGACCATACTTAAACATCTAGAGATAAATAACAGTAACTACACCTTACACATCTTGAGAGATGATTTATACGTCGACAATGTGCTATCGAGCTTTGAACAGCAGGCACAGCTCCTTGACTACTTTCGGGATGTGCGGAACCTGATGAGATGTGCCAATATGAACCTGCGATCTTGGACGTATAACAGCCCAGCACTTTGAGAGATTGCAGCCAAGGAAGGCGTCTTTGACAACGATGACGTAACGAAAGTACTCGGCATGCGCTGGAAACCGGAAATGGATACCATGACGTTCGCGCTCCGAGAAATTCCTTGCTTAAACAAGCTGACGAAGCGTGACGTCCTTCGCATTTTCCCAGCTCTACGACCCTCTTGTTAAGCCACGTCAAGGTGAGAGCTAAACTACTCATGCAGCAGTTATTGCGAGAGAAGTTCTATTGAGATGTGCCGCTTCCAATCAATTACCAAGAAGCCTGGAATCATATAGCAGAAGACCTCAACACAGTTACCACTATAGAGTTTCCAAGACATTACGGTGGTTCGAGCCCCAGTTCGACACTACATGTGTTCGCTGACGCGAGAATCAGCTCATACGGGGCAGCAGCCTACATCGTCAACGGAACAGAATCAACTATTGTGATGGCGAAGAATAGAGTTGCACCTCTACGAACGATAAGTCTTCCATAACTCGAACTCATGGCTGCTGTGGTCGGTGTTCGACTAGCCACACACTTGAAGACTGCGCTCAATATCTCTGATGCTACCTGTTGGTCTGACAGCCAGATTGTTTTACACTGGCTCTCGACATCGAAACCATTTAAACGATTCGTGAAAAATCGTATAGAAGACATTAAGAAACTCACAGCTATCCATACATGGAATTACTGCCCTTCAGATGACAATTCAGCCGGCCTACTGACTCGAGGTATCACATCAGCACAATACATGAATAACGGGCTTTGGAACCACAGGCCGACATGGATTGCACAGAACGAAAAGTGGCCAGTGTGGAGTCCGCAAAGTTGTGTTCCTGTGCAACAAGATGAGTTTCAGTGCGAGTCAACAACAAGCAAAGAGAACCACAAGTCGACGACAGCGGTTACCAGTGTCATATGTTCGCCACCAGGCGGAGTTCACACAGTGATCGACATAACGAAGTACAGCAAATACTCCAAATTGCTTCGTGTCACTGCATATGTGCTACGATTTATATCGAACTGCAGACAACCACGAAGTAACACACCAGATGCTCTGACCTCTAAGGAACTTCAGACTGCCGAGCAGAAGTAGTTAACAGCCTGTCAAGAAACAGCTTTCTGTGGAGAAAAGTCCAGCTTAAAGACTATGACGTCATCGCGAATTCCGCTCTTGATACAGCTGCGCTTATTTCTAGATGACACAAAACCTCATCAGATGTGGCGGACGTATTCTCAACGTACCTGTTGCTGGCGTCACGAGATTCCCATATTTGTTACCAAAACAACACCCACTGACGACTCTTATAGTACGCGATGCCCACGAAAACCATCTACACGCCGGAACAAAATCCACAGCAACACAGATCAGAAAGAAGTTCTGGATTCCAGCCATCAGACAGTGCTTACGATCAGTTGTCCGGAAGTGCGTCATATGTAAGCGCGTTCAGGGCAGGCCATACCAACCAGTTGAGCCGCCGCCGTTACCTAGCTACAGAGTAGAAGAAGCCCAACCGTTTAGTGTAACAGGCGTCGATTTAACCGACACGCCTTACGTCAGAGACAGAACGGGCAGCGACACGAACGTTTATGTATGTCTCTTCACATGTGCAAGTACCAGAGCCGTTCATCTTGAAAATGTGCAAGACTTGTCGCAAGACTCCTTCATACAAGCGTTCCGTCGATTCGCCTGTCGCAGATCACTTCCGGAAATCATCATGTCGGACAACACAACTAATTTCGTGGGCGCTTCACAACAACTGAAACGTTTGTTTGAATCATCAGACGTTAAGGAGTACCTCAGCCAGAAGGGAACGGAGTGGCATTTCATTCCAAAACGGGAACGCCTCATCGGACTAACGAAGTCTACACTGAAGAAAGTTCTCGGCCATTCGCTCGTTGATTTGCAGACGTTACACACCATTGTTACCGGGATAGAGGCCATGCTGAACGATCGACCCTTGACGCAGCTGCCATCATCATGCAACGAGTCAGAGCCTCGTACACCTTCGCATCTCGTTTCCGGCCGGAGACTTACCTTACTTCCGTACAACAACATTGCAATAGAACTAGAATCGCATTCAAGCAGAGACAACAGAAGTGTCATACGCAAACGTCTACAGCAACGCAACATGCTGCTTGAACAGTTTTGGAGAAGATGGCGGACGGAATACTTAACAGCACTTCGCGAATCACACAGATTTTCCGGTAAGAGGAAGCAGATCATAGCCGTAGAAGATGTGGTACAGATCCATGACGAATGCCCTCGTAGTCGCCGGAAGTTTGGAATCGTTGAAGAACTCATCACCGCAAGAAACGGGCTTACTCGCGCCGCTCACGTGCGAACCGACAGTGGCGTCACCTTCAGACCAGTGGTCAAGCTCTACCATTTAGAAGTGACGTGTGACAATAGATGAGCGGCTATTTGTGACATTTAAGTAATTATTTCAATGGTTCAATGGACTTTGAATAGTAATTCTTATTAATTATAGTCTTTTAATATTTGAATACATTTTGCGGCCCCCAGAATGTTGAGAACTCGTTACATTTATGACGTTATGCCGCCATTTCTTGTATTGTGCCGTTTTGCGTATTTTTTACGTCATTACGTTGATATTGTTATGTATATGTTTTTAGACGTTATTAAAGATTGAAACTATATAGACGTGTTCATCATTTGTCTCAGTAAAAATACTTTTATGTCATAATAATTTATTTCGTTGATGTATTTTGCTGACATTTTGTCTAGAAACGTTTACGATTCATTGTGTTAATCTATTTGGCCGCCATTTTGTCTAGACATGTTTACGATTAATTGTGTTCACCTATATGACCGACATTCAGTCAGAAACGTTTAGAATTCGTTGTGTTGTACTCTATTTGTCCGACATTTCGTCAAGAGATGATAAAATATTTTGTGTTTATCTTTTTGACCGACATCTCGTCTAGAGAAATGTACGATTCATTGTCTTGATCTATTTGCCGTCATGTTAGTCTAGATGCGATTATGGTTCTTTGCTTAGATGTATAACTAAGTGTGTGAATTACACATACAGCTGAAGGTATTTATGGCGAACTCTCTAGACACGAGATTCCGCTTTAGACGAATTTAGTTTTCGTTTAATACTGTTTTTTTTTTCTTTATACGTCTTGATACAAATAAAACGCCTGACTCAAATTGATCAAAATTGCCATTAAAGTGCAGTAGTTTTGCTTTCCCTTCAAATGTTGATACAAACAATATTAACAAATAAGAATGTATACTGCAAAAACAGAATAGAAAATTATCTTTCATCCCACCAAAACAAAAGCAAATGTAATGTTAAATTCAACTTTTTTCATGGTCATAGCGACAGCTGTTAGGTAAATTCCGTTGTTTTAGACAATATATATGTTGGGTTTTTTCAGGGACAACACGCCCTCCCCCATATATTTTTTAATCTATGGGATTTTCGCAGGCACTAAACACATTAATCTTTTATAATTAACGAGGTTTTCTTAGGGATAAAACCCTTAAAGTATTAATAGTATATATGGTTTTCTCAGGGACTTAATCCCCATTTATTGTGCCATCATACATATAAGTCAAGATAATATTACATTACAACAAGAGAGTTTTGATGCAGGTCCTTTGCCTATCAACAAATGGACCAACAGCAAAACATTGTTTCAATCATTATCATTCACAATACCGTCTTATTTCAATGTCTTAAAATTCTATGCAGTAACGTATTGTATTTGGGCGCATGGGAAGGTCCGAACATAACATTTGACTTGTACACATTACATCGTCATAAGAAATGCAATTTAAATTAAACAAATATTCACCTTAGTGGAATTATAACCAAAAGTGCTGCAATTCACTTACTTATAGAACAACATGGCGCAATCCATAGGTGTTTTCCAGGAACGATTACTTATAGATGCCATGTGCATGCGCGCGACAATCCGTCTCTTACAAGTTTCTTTAAGCAACGTGCAGTCCCCATTTGAGACATGCAAGAACAACTTGACCTGCCTTGGTTTCTATGGGTTGTCTGCTTTTGTGATCATAATGTGCAAAGAATGTTTCGACACTTTTGGCCATATACATCTAGATGAAATTTGTCTGAAAGATTTACTTTTTTATAAACTACAACCAGGATATGGAAGGAGTAAGGGCATACAACTTTAAAACAATATTCAGTTAAAATTATGATCATTTGGGCTTGTAAAACAGATGCTACTAATTCCCGTGATATAACTTTGTGCTGTTTTTGTTGCCTTTAATGTTTAAAAATTGCACAATAAAAACTACAGGAAATGACCAATGCTTCTATTTAAAATATATAAATACCTATGAGACATTAAGTTGAAGAATAACACATCTAAGAAAAACATAGTTTGCAGTTTTAAAGATGTCAATAAAGATGGTCCATTTAAATTGACGTTACTGTTATTAATCCATCACTCGCTGGATTAAGGCTTTGAAAATTGACAGAAATTGTTCCTTCAGAAGACAACACTTTGACATGTCTGTGAATGGTCAATGGAATACAATCTACTCGGAAAGTCTAGTCCTATTACAGAGTTGTATTCGTTATTCTAAGATGTTCTGCATACAAACAGGATGACGGCCATAAATTAACATGATTCTTGACGTTAACAAGATAAAGAGTTGTATTTTGTTTTTAGAAAGTAATTTATATGTTATGTGAGCAAATTACGTAACCATGGAGTCTTAGACGAAGTAAAGGAGAGGTATTTGTATGCGCATCTTCATGTTTATTGCTTTTTTTTAAATTCAATGAGACATTTGAGAAACACATAAAATACTGTCGAATCTCATGAATGAGCTTGAAAGAAAGAAAGAAAGAAAGAAAGAAAGAAAGAAGAAAGAAAGAAAGAAAGAAAACAGAAAGAAAGAAAAAAAAGAAAGAAAAAAGTCAAAGGATCAACTGGGTGAGGTTTAAGAAGCATAGCCACTGGCAAATCCAAGATGGGTGCCAAAATAAATATTATTTGTTCTACTATTAAAATTAAAAGACGTTCCGATGTTACATTTAAAATTCACTCTTATACTAAACCTTTGGTTTCAGTCATTTAAAATAAATTGAAACGGACTTTTTAGACGCTTTAAATCATCATAATTTAACAACTGAGATTTTATAAGTACACTTTATTATATATAATATGCCAAATGCGGATAAATCCTCGGCTTTTATGATTTGTTTTTTAAACGTATTAACTCTCAACAATACAACATTTTATTTTGTTGATTTGGGTTGCTTTCTAAAATTGGATGATTTCTTTCTATTGTTTTACATTTTACTGTTGACACTTTTGACATATGACGTCATGACATTGTATTACGTCATTATATGGTTCTTATTACATATCAGCACTTGTACTGTCTTATTTAATTTGAAACTACTCTCTCATTTGGAATTTTAAGGTTGCCGATGCTATTATCTACTGTACATACTGTATATATGTTGATAGTTTATTTTATTACAAGTTTTTATGTATGTACTTAAGTTCAATGTATCTGTGTTAACTCCCAATGCAGGTGCTTACTGTTAGTTGTTTCACTTTGACGGAGTATTTTATGTACAGTGTTTGATAGAAAAACCTTCAGGAAGTGCGAGGTTGGAGCGCTCCACAAACCAGGTTTAAGCACCCCAGTCGGCCCTTTTGCCGACTGACCGTTCCAAGGCGGTAACTGATGGTTTTTCTTTTTGTATGTTATGTCTCGTCTCTGTGTTTTTTTCACATTTACATTTACCCTGTTAGCCTTTGTCTACTGGTAGATAAATATTAAATTTCCGTGGAAATTTTGAAAGGACCTTTTCTTATCTACATATTGTTTTCCACTTGCATGTGTCTGGAAGAATAGTTTGAATAAGCTAATAATAAACCTAAATAAGTTAATGACATACCAAAATAATTAGTTCTTAACAACATCAACAACAAAACAGCAACATAAACAACAAGAATATTGTCAACTCATGTAAACAATAATTCAAATATTTTGTTTACCACAATATAAATTTATAGTACATCAATAATTTAACAACACTGCTTAATTAAACAGAGTCATAGAGGCATAACAGTTGTCAGCTTCGGTCTGCAATAAATCTTCCCTGCATTTGAATCTGATATTGCAATCAAATGTTTATCATTTGTAACTGACACCGCTGCTGACTTCTTAAATCGCAACAGTTCGCTGTACGAACATGTGTCACTATAATCGTAGAGTTGGCTCACTAAAGTATGTGAACCTCTCAAAGGTATTGTACTGCAATCACAACTGCAGTTGTCTTATCCTTAAGTAATGTAGGAACTTTATTACCCAGTAAATAGGCTGCCTTAGTTCTGTTTATTTTATTGGACACTTTTGCTGGGAGATACATCATGCACATAAAGCACGTGACATCAAATTGACACAATATGTAAAATTATTTCGCAGGAAGTAGCTTATGATTCACAATCGTGAATTTGTATTTAATTTACAATTAGAGTCTCCAGCTTAATTTGTAGGACCTTACCAGTCATGTGTTAAAAATGGTAAATGTTTCCAAATAAAATGGTTTGTTAGTGTTATATATTTGGTACATGCTTTACACAATATAAAAGTGTTTTAATAAGAGAGTTACTTGGACATATCCGCCAAAGTAGAGACAACGAAAGTAAAAGAATAGAAATACATTAAATTTTGATATCCCTAAGGGAGATACATTTAACTTTTAGTTCATGTTGCTTATTCTAACAATACTACTATGACAGATTCGCAGTAGGACCATGTTTATACAGATTGTCCTGAATCTACACCTGTAATCGTGCATACCATTAAACATGAAACACTCAAAAGATTACATTGTTTCTGTAGTCTCTAGAGACTAGTGAATTGAAAAAAATAAATCTAGTGAAGATGATGAAACTATTTATAATATCATGTTTATCAGTGAATGAACTCTTATTGTCATCATTTCTTCATATAAATGTTGATTGGCCATATTGTTCATATTTATGTAGGGACATAGCCATACCCATTCGTATACTAAATCTGGGGCCACTCCATAAAACTTCACCTTTATCTTACTTAAAAGGGGGAAGTAATTTAAAGTTTATTTAATTTTCAAATGTATTTGAAGCTGATAGCTTGTTGATTTAAAGCCAGTCTGTATTGTATTATGTAGCAGATAATGATATTAAAGTATTACATTTGTAGTAGTTAAAATTCATTAATTAGTTAATTTATTAGTCAATTCGTACTAACGCAATAGAAAAGATAATGAAAGTTTGGTTTGGACATGTGCTAATAAACAAGGGAGATGAATTTCAAGTGTTTAGAATGAAAAAAACACATTTATCAAGCCTACTTACTACGGTGATCCTTATATCTCGGCCTAGTAGAGTATGTATAGTCACTTAGTGGAACACTTGTTCTAATAGCAGTTTACTCTCCATTTCGACCAGTTCCTCTAGTCATGGTCAATGAGGAATATATGTACGCGGCATTGTTCATTCGTAGATATGCATTTCAATTATTTCGAAATTGCACAATATAATGAACTTCCAGTTTAAACAGATAACAATATTAATTTTAAACAATGCCTGGACCCGGCTACTCTTTCAGCCTAATTGTACCCGCGACAAATAGATTCACAACGCAAGAGCCACATTCAGCGGCTTACCTGCAGATGACAAAATTGATATTTGCAGTTTTTTGTTTTATTTACTTCGGCACGTCTATGACATATCAATAACAACTTGTAGATAATAATTCCAGTGCAATACGGAAATATTTACATCTTTGCTATTGGAGTTAACTTGGAAGTTTCTCCTGAATCTTGGAAGTTTCTCCTGAATCTGCGTTTTGTTAATTCCGAACACTTGGACTTTTCGGAGCATGTGTGCAAGCACGTTGCAATTGCTAGAGTTATGCAATAGGCTGTCCAAATTACCGGAATGCCGCCGCAAATGCAAGTAGACTTTGTTTTGACTGAAATTCTAACAAGTTTGATTGATGTAGCCCCACAAGCTCCTTTTAGGGTTTGATTAGCTTACTTATTTAATTTATAAGTACCGTTTAATTTAAGGTTACTTCTCCAATCGGCTACAATGGTGGCCTTTGCGCATAATCGTATAGTGGTTAGATTTGTGTACGTCTTTAATTAGTTCTCAATGCGTTGTGTCTAATTAATAATTTTCCGCTACTCGATCTCCTATTCAGGGTCGTAACTTTTAGCGATTCGTTAAGACTTATACTTGGTTAATTACGATGGTAAAAATAAAAACCTAAAACAACGTTCGATTACAGTTTTGTATTATAGTCATTAATATCTAATATCTAATATGTGATAAATACATTACGATGTTCAAATTCAATTATCAAATCCAATATCTATGATTAGTATCAATTCTTGGTTAATTAACAAACATAATGTAATATACAGAGCGTACCTTTATTTGCCGTATTACTCAAATAGTGATGTTTAACAATATAAATTCGTGCGGCAATTCTCCTCTACTTGAGATAATTAGCAAACAAGGTTATCCATATAAACCTTATATATGAATACAATCAATACATAATTACGAAGTAATCCTTCTATCAGTTACAGCACAGCAACTTATTATGATCGTCTATTTAGGTTCATAGCAAAACAACCTTTCATCAAATCATTAGATTCTGTGATAATTAATAAATAAATCTCTTAATTAACAATCAGCATTATTTAGCTAATCTAAAATCTATGTTGAACCAGTACAAAGTTGTTACGTTATTACAATACTAAATATTACAATGTATATAACAGAGTAGTGAAATACATAAGTACAATAATACAAAATAACTTATCTAGTATTTCTCTGCTCCCGAAAATTTTCCCAACCACGAAATGTGTGCAAGTCCTTGGCCAGTCGGATCAAGCGTATGAGGGCGGCGAATTTACGTCTGCTTGGTTTTAGTATATATACGCAGAGGTGGACGTTGGGATTGTGGGCAGTGAAAACTGTACTGTAAGCACCATCGGTCATTGTTGACAACTTACAAGGAGCACTAATTTGTTTTTCTTTGAAGTTGGACCATGTCTATCTACTTTGACTGCAGTGTGACTTCCTATACATACTTCCATACATATGTCCCCTACGTGAGGTTCCCCTTTATCTTGTATTTCGTGATATCGTCGTGGTTTTTAAGTACTTGACCTCTTGAGAGTACTGACCTCATGACAGCTGTAGTGGACAGCTGTAGTGTTACATTGAGCTAGACGTGCTGGTGGGATCTGTGGGACACGCTCCCCCAGAAAAATTAAAATGTAGCAACCAATTAGAACCCTTTTCTGCTTTTTAAAAAGCTGCTTAAATCTTTTTACATGAGTCCAAAGTGTAATTTAGGCCAATAAAGGTCAGCTATAATCCTACTTTAATGGTATGGTATCAGACGAATCAATAAAACCTTCCCAACCAATCAGATTGTCGACTATAATATCGCAAAAGTAAATGATGGTCCGAAGCGTTCCGAACTTATCATTTAATGGCTGTGCCCATCTATCTTTTAAAATCTGTCAGTAATTTTATTTCACATATATTGAGAAAGTTTTCTTAACTGACATATTCCAGTTTCCCCGGGCCAGTTTTGTCCATTTCTACAATAAGTTTATAATCTTACAATTTTAGACAGAGTTGTTTAAAGTTGTAACCAGTATACAAAGTTTTTTTTTGTTGTTGTTGTTTTTTATTAATATTATTATTATTATGTCATTTAGCCAATGATATTAATAAACTCTTTAACATATACATGAAACTATGAATTTTAATGTATATATTTAATCAAAATTGTACCACTCACCTTTCTTTTGGTAAATCCAGTTGATCAATGTTGTCACATATATATTGACCCAATGCCTTATGCAGTATATCCTACCCTTTTTGAACCACCAACCAAATATAGCAATGTCATCATAGTTTGCTTATGTACAGCTGTACACATAATTTGTAAATGTAGCTTATATGTGTCTAGCTAAGGTCTTATAAAGTTTTATGTATACTAACCTTATTTCCTTTCCGAAGCCTACACTTCTTGAGATTATTAAACTAACTTATCTTATTACTTATCCTATTTTTTCTTCGGAAATCTATCTAGAGCCCGTAACGTCATTCTAAGATCTGGTTGGTCTGGTTATATAGTTTACTTTTAAAACATCGTTCTGTAAATATTTCATCGTTTCCAACTGTTGTCTTATTTACACTTGTCTACTCTATCTTATAATTATTTTCCTTTAGCTGTTCCGATAAACACTTGTTGAAATTCTGACACGCATTCTTATAGCCTATGTATACATGTATTTTTGACTCAATTATTAACACACTATTTATGTCTGATCTAAGCTCCCCCCTCCATTCTCTCTTTATATACATCTCTCATACTTCTCTCTATCCTCTATCCCTTTCACTCTTTCTATTGACCGGAACTGTTTTATGTGTTATATTCATTGTATTTCAATTCCCCATGCTGTATTGCTTTGTAATACCTGGGACGAAATAAAGATATGTTCTGTTCTATAAAGAAATGTAAACATGGACACTCCGCGCAAGACTTATGTCACCGAAGACCTTCTTGTTCATAATGCAATCAAGAATTTGCTTCTGAAGTGGTTTTAACGAACGAAATCCTAATTTTGTCAAACACTTTTGTACTGCATCAGCTATTGGTCTTTTAACAGATTTCATAATCCACCTGTTAAAAGGTTCCGAATAATGGCAATCAATTAATTACGACAATATTACAAGTGGTCAATTCACATTAATGTTGTCGTGGTCTTTCTTGGTTAAATTTGCTTTTATCGAAATTGGGAGTAACATTTCAAGAAACATGTGTTAGAAAAGCATTTACCTGATTCTCTTTCAGGCAACGGTTAAGGTCTTTGTCATCACGGTCGGTATCTCTGTGCTCACATACTATGGCGTGATAAAATTTGTCGTGAACACAGTGGGGAAGGTGCTGTCTTTCTGTCTACAAACATCGCCGGCCGAAGGCATCAACGCCGTCAGCAACATCTTTCTGCATGTGGTCAGTGTTGAGTAATAGTAACTGCATTGTTTGTTATTGAGAATTTTGCGCACATACACATCTAATTGTATGCGTTCGCGTGTGTTTGTGCATGTATGTATAATAAGCGGTCGCTTGTGTGATTGTGAGCCATCGCGCGCGCGTGTGTGTGTGATTAAATGTTTTCCTATGTGTGCATGTTGCTGCAAACGTGTGTACGTTGTTGTGGGCGTTTGCACGTAGGCATGTTGTTTCAAGCATTCGCATGTGCACCTGTGTGTATTTTCAAAGGTTCGTCTGTGTGTGCATTTACTTGCGTTTGAAAATGTACACGCACTGTGTGTGTACATGAACTTGTGATTGCATGAGATTGCTTGGTTTCTGGAAGTTGAACGCGTTTGTGTTTGCGTTTGTGTTTCCTTGCGAGTGCGTGGTCACAATCATTTGACTGTAAAAATGTGTATTTTTGGCTGTCCTTTTTTTACGCAAGTGTGTATAATTAGTTGCTAACGTTCGCCTGTATGTGTCGTTTGCGTGTGTACGAGTACGGGTGCGGTTGTAATGATTCGCGTGCCGCTTAGTGTGTGGGTAGTTGCACGCATTTGCATGCGCGCATATGTATTATTGCTTACGTTCTTAGGTGCGTGCGTCCTTGTGGTTGCAAGGGTTTGTGTGTGTTATTGCTAACATTCAGGTGCGTGTTTATGTTTAAATATAGATTAACATGATTTAAAAGGTGTTGCTATTGATTATGATGAAACACCCGAACTATTTCCGTCTTTCAGCCAGAGTCCGTTCTGGTGGTGCAGGAATACATATCTAATATGACGCCATCACAACTGTTTGTGACGTATTCCGGAGGCCTAGCAACAGTGGGCGGGGTAATTCTTATCCTTTTCATGATGTCAGGGGTAAGTTCATTCTTAACATCTCGGCAGTTTTAGTACGCACTGTTTACTGAAACAATAACCGATGTGTTCCAAATAAAATAATTTGTCACTTTAATGACTTGTATGTCGCTGATTGACAATCGTCTATAAATTTAAGGTTTTAAAGCATTTTGTTCTGTAAAACACAACGCTCACGAAGAACATATAAACTTATATATTCGAAATTCTGAATTTAAACTAACAAGAGTTTACATTCTACAAATTATGTTTTACTTCTTTTTCCTTTGACAACCATTACCCAAACATTTCTTTCATATTTTCTATTTGTAAACGCGATGTCATAGTTCAGGTATGCCGTTTTACAACTACTGACTCACTTACACAATGCCGATTTTACTTTTAACTTTTATAAAGTTTTGCATTAACTTGTTTTTGTTGCAATATTTCTTATCTGTCTATACATTGAACATACAAAAGTTGACTTAGCAAAATGTCTGGGAAGAACCAGAAAAGCCCAGCAGGAACTTAACCCCACATCGTAATCGCCTGATCTTACCTCCCTCATGTTGTCGACAGATCCAGGCAGCCCCACTGATTGCTGCCTCTGCCATGTCGGCCCCGGCAGCCCTGGCGGCCGCAAAGATCGTGTTCCCGTCAGTCCCTGACGAAGAACTGCCGCTGGAATCGGACGAGAAGGACAATCAGAAGTCAGTTATAAGGTAAGGGCGGATTTTGTATTGTTTAAGTTAAATAAGTCCAAAGGTTAAACACTTAACTGGGAAACTTACTTCGGCTTTTTTATCACGTATTTTATTTTATTTCGATGTAGAAAAACAACGAGACATTAGTTATAAAATCGATTTATTGCGCAACAGTTTCTAAGCGGTCCGTAAGTTGGCTGTAATGTTTTTTTAATAAATACGACTTGTAATAAATACGACTGCAATGACGTAACATTAATTTCATAATAATGAAGTAATTTTAGCCGATATAAAGGGTTTACACTTGTTCTTCCAAGCAAATCATTAAAAGGGTGCTCGTCAAACCCTCACCGACGCCAACTTGACCATAAATGTATCTGTAAGATGAAATGTTTGCGTTGTGCCATTTTAGAGAAAATAATACACATCAACTGCAACAATTATCGGCAAATGAAAGGTTTCATTTAAGGCCAGTGTATAGTGACGAATTTGGAGCGTCTGCCCAGACGATCGCGCAGATTTGTTGAGATAGGACACGGGGGTATCCTATATATACTTTTCTTGTAAATTTGCATGAATCTGGTTTTGGGAAGAACTGTATCATATAATGATAATGATAATTGTTATTTTCTATGTACTGTATTTAGACTTTTGCAACAAAATCCAAAACGTATGCCAGTTTGTGTGTTTAGTTTGTTGTAAATATATATATATATATATATATATATATATATATATATATATATATATATATATATATATATATATATATATATATATATATATATATATATATATATATATATATATATATTTGACCAGTTTTCATCCTGATTTTTACCCCCCCCCCCCCCCCCCCCCCCCAAAAAAAAAAATCTACCTTTTCTGTTGTTGATTTATTCAGCAAAATGATGTGTTCTACCTATATGTTTTAAGTGTTCAGACCAGTGCATTTAAAGAAAAGTATGAGTGATATTTTACATTTTTTTAAATTGTATTTTTTACATATTATAAGCTCGAATTCTTAAATTTTACAAGGTAAAATCTACCTTTTTTTATATGTACAACAAAATGATTTCTATCTATGTGTAAAGTTTAAAGACTACTGCATCTCAAATAAAAAAGGTGATATTTTATGCATATTTTTAATTAAAAATATTATTTTTTAATATTTGACAAGCCATAGCTCTTCAGTTTGCATGGTAACACATACATTTTTGTATTTACTTTAACCAGAATAAAAAGTTCTATCTATATGTTAAGTTTAAAGGACTCTGCATATAAATTAAGTATTTTCTGATATTTTTTCTATATTATTTTAAGTTTAATTAAATATTTTATTTTTATTTATTTTGAGATAGTTTTGTAATTATCTCTTCCGGAATAGCCTTGTTTGGTTTTAAATAAAGGCTTTATTTGTGCTGAATGTTAGAAACTGCCATATAGGCTTGTTTACCTTTTTTCACAAAAATATAGTTGATATGATATAAAGTTACTGTCTAAAAATGGCAACATTGCTTGTTTACATCAACCATACACATGAGGCAAAAAATTGATTATTTCAATGGTAACCCACTGATTTTTTTTATAATCTACAGCTCATATATAAACTATACTAAACTTTTCAGAGTGATTGCAACTAACAAATTTGTCACTACCCAGTAACCTTAAGCATTTATTATTGTCGTTACTAAATCCAGTCATGTTTATTTATTCAAAATCGGTACACATCTGCATCATAGCTCTTTCTTTTTTAAAATGTCTGTAATGCTGTGCACTTTTAAGAAATGTTTAGGGGAAAATATGCTCTTTGCTTACGCCGAATATTTTTAAAACAAAATGGAACAAAGATGCTGTAATTATTACCATTACAAATAAGGAAAAGATGTACGAACAGACACTGCGCAAAGCCAACATTTTGAATATTTATTTAAATGGGGCTACAATGTTTGTGATTGTACCCGAACATAAAGGTTCATATTTCTCCTCTCGCGACCCTTGACGATCGTCTTTCTAATCGAAATAATACCTGACTCTCTTCTAAACGCTATATGCTTCTAAACACTATTTGGCCTTTATTTTTCAATGACGTCACTACTTTCGTCATAACTTGTCAAAACAAATTGTCAGCGCTTGGACTCTTATTCAAATGAATCAGTTTTCTTTTCATTGCTTGCATTCGAGAAACCTATCAGGAAGTGCGAGGTTAGAGCTCTGAAAAACCGGTTTAAGCACCCCAGTCGGTCCATATTGCCGACTGACCGTATCAAGGCTGTACTGTCGGGTTTGCTCTTATTGTTAAATGACTAATCACAGATTTGTTCTCACTTTTACATTTGGCGTGCATGTGAATACCTTGATGCTGTGTATTTTCAATTTTTGTATATGTTGCAATGCTCATAGGAATTTGTCCTTACATATTCTTTTTCCCAGTAGTATAGCAACTGACACTTCCTGCGCACAAAATAATCATAAAGTTTGCTATTTAGGCATGAAAAGCTGTGTCATTCTGTGGAGCGTGACGCCTATATATGGAATGCTCACTGAAATTTGCAAATGGAGAAAGTCTGTTTTGCTGGCTTAAAAAGCTTTATAAAATACGGGTCCTAATTGTGTAAACGGCATTCTGTTTTATTATTTATTCTTATTTTTTGTGTGCATGTAACCTTCACACAAACATGGCAGAAAGCGAAAGATTTTGATTTATTTCTTTTTATCATTAAAGCGTTTCAACTTTGAACGTGGTTGTACATAGAGTCTCGGAACGCCTTTACATATTCGTACTTGCATAGGTAGCTAGGAATGCTTTAAGGTACGTCCTTCGATATTTGGACTACATGGTAACAAAGTGGGATTATCTGATAGCAGCGAAACAGTCCATAGCCAAACGTAGCTTGTAATGTGCTTCAAGTTCTTGGGGAAGGTTTATGAAATTGGGATCGCAGGGTTTGAAGTTTAAACCCTAGACGCGTAAAGTTTTCAGTTATTATTTCGATTTGGATGACCGTAATAAATGTTCAACCCACGAAGAAGAAAGCATTCATAACATATTAAAGTATATTTGGTCAAAAGCTTAAAGTTATGGAATCGGGGTCGGATGGTTCTGGGTTCAAACCCAAGACCCGACATGAGATTTTACTCCTCGCAAATTCTTTATTTTTAAGAACAATTTGCCTAAATCAGTATCTGTTCAGACTAATGTTCAGACTAATTATTACTTTCGTGACCACTTTCTTACCCTCAGATGTACGTAAATGGCAAGTACTCGTCTTGGATAATATTGATAACTTGCTGTTCATTATAAATCTTATGATATTTTGTAGTATTTCGGTTTTATACTAAGTGGCATACTACCTTTCACTCGACAACAACATTTGTCAAGTTATATTTATAACGTCAGTTTAATCACCTTAGCACATTATAAGTTATAACTTTGCTTTGTAACAATATTATTTCTATCGGGATCAAGGTTATGCCAGGTCCTTGTGTTTAATGTTTATCTCATTTTTGTCTTCATATGTTCACTTTAAAATGCGTCAAGTAGGTTTAATTCTTGGAAAAATTCAACTTTGTTCTTTGTGTACATTACCTAGGTACAAAAATGCTTCCGTGTAAAGCAACTTTGGTAATAAAACATGAATACAGAGAAAAACAATACTATGTTCCTGCAAAATACTAGCTAAACAATAATGATTTATGTAATGTAATGCTGCTGCAACACGGTCATTTCCTGCAAGTCCACTTTAGTTTTGCAGTCAATTATAATAATTTTGCATTTTCTTCTACATATGTATCATCTTGAAAAACCTATTAAATGGTGTCGGTTTTCTTATATTTTGTTTTTGTTTTAAACCATTCTTCGGTTCTGGATTATACATTATACATATTTTTCTGGTTATTTATAATTACTGAAAATTCTAAAATAAAAACCATAGCTTTTCACATATGCATTCTTGTTTGTTCCAATATTGTTCAATCTGGTTACCTGTTCCAGCTGATGTGTCATCTCTGATGCTTTGCATTTATGACTTTTCTTGTACAATAAATATATGTCTATATATTGTCTTGCCCCTGACCCCAATGTGTGGCAATCTTCAAGTTAACCTGCATCTGCGTTTGTTGTTGCTGTTGCTGCTGGTGGTGTTGATGATAATGCTGCTTTTGCCGATGGCTAAATGCTTGGCTGGTAGATGAACCGGGGATATTCGCATCTCTTATCCACCCCGCCTCGCTCTGACTACGTGAATTTCCTTTGTGGTCAGAACAACTTGTTTGTTACTGGTTAACTCCACAATATCGTCTTTTGGCAAATTTATGGATTTAGGAGATCTAAGATCTATCGAGGGTTAAGTTTCTTTTCGAGTTTGAGGGACTGGTCAAGTATGGCTTACCATTCAAATGTGTGTATTTAGTGCAATTGATGATAAATATGCTAGTGCTGAGGAGATTCATGTTGCCGAATCAACAAAAACTGACATAAGCGGTTTTCATGCCTATCATAATACCATTGAAAGGTTGACAGTACTTAAAAAATAACATTGTCCCACTTCGGTGCTGCTCTATTTAGTTTGAGCTAAGAGATTCATGCGTTTTATTTCCTTTCATAGATTTTTTTCATATTTACATATTTATAGAAAATTGAATGCTGAATTCAAACACGGAAAAAAGGCCTTACGTGCTCGTTGTTTTATGTTAACCGTTATGCTTACTATTAGGTCTCAGACATCTTCTGTGTAATTTTAATTATATAAAATTATAATATATAATATTTTCTAGAAACACTATTTTTATGTGTTTCACACAATCGATTTAACAATAAAAATGATAGATACCATTTATACTGCTTAGAAAATATAAATTCGATTTCCAATACAGAATGACAATTTGACCACCATTTATTGTGCAAATAAAATCAGTTGTTCTTCTCAGGTTTGACTTTTTTTATTTTCTTTTGAAAACTGATTCTTTATGCTTTTCCTTTTTGTTATATTTTGTATTTCTATGTATCAACATAAAAAATATGGTTAAAATATATTTCTTCATTTCTTGGTTGTTTCGTCATCTGGAGTGTGTGTGTGTGTGAGGGGGGGGGTGGTCAATGGGTACAACTGGAGCATATGCTCGTAAAGGATTTGGCAAATTCAATCAGTTAATAGCTATTTATAGTAATCTAGCGAGCATAGTCGTGCACATTTTATTGAATAAAGAATGAGCAAAGGAAACTAACCATTTTGAAATAATAGTAAACTCAGTAATAATGACATTTTTCCTCTGTGTTGGCCTGAATTAGGGACACTGAATCAAAGGCAAACTAACTGTTCTGACTATAGTTGAACTCCATGATTTAGAAAATTATTTACAGATGGTCAATTAAGGCGAAAACCTTAATATTATTGATATCCGAAATTTCAACTGAAAAAAACACGAAGGAGTCGAAAAGGTTTAGCCGTTTAATATCATTTTTGTACTGGGTGAGACTATGCAATGCAATGCATAAAATGGTTATTTCGCAGGTATTTGCGTTTAGTTCAGTGACCATCCTTAAATAACTTTTTCCGAGATACACAAATGAACAAGTTCTTTTTGAGTATCATAAATGTACAAGTTTGGAGAAGTCGGCCGTCTTGTTTTCGAAGATAATCGCCTTTGTTTACATTGTGTTCATTTTGTTACAATAATGTTTAAGATCGGCGATAATTTTTCACCTTTATTTAATACTTTTGATACGACTTTGTGAAGAATAATATATACATTTAATTATGGATTTTCC